>BRDA01002942.1:6923-34673 GCA_036984385.1 Crenuchus spilurus | reverse complement strand
CACCACCAGACATTTAGCACATATTTTCAACATCATTGGACAGGAATGGTTATGTTCTGAGTCAGTTAATGTCGTTCATGAATAATAAGCAAGAAACTTTCTGAAAGACATGTTGCTGGTTGCACGTCACTTATTGTAGTATGTAGAGTATTAATTGAGGTTGTTTATTGATGATTCTTTCTCATTTCTAATCCAATTCTATTCTGCAGCTGCAGTAAAGCCTATAACCTTACTGTCGTTAACTGTCAACTGACACAGACACTAAAAAGAGGAGACGCTGTCCTTCCTCACACTTTTACCAAATATGATTGATTATCTGCAGCTGCAGCAATTGTGGATTGTACCATAAGTCTTGAAACAGCTAGAAGTTTTCTCATTCAAATGAAAGTATGTTTTCTGTGTGATCACAAGCGTTTGAGTTTAATATTAATAATAATAACAACAACAAGAACAACAACAACAATAATAATAATAATAATAATAATAATAATAATAATAATTATTATTATTATTATTATTCTTATTATTATTATTATTCTTATTATTATTATTATTATTATCTTGTTACTATTGTACTTATTAAATAATAAGTAATAATAGTTAATTACTAAATAATAATAATTATTATTAATAATAATAATAATAATTACTTACTAAATAATTATTAAGTATAATAATAATAATAATAATTATTATTATTATTATTATTATTATTATTATTATTATTATTATCATTATTGTTACTATTATACTTATAATAATAATAATAATAATAATAATAATAATTAATTATTATTATTATTATTATTATTATTATTATTATTATTGTTACTATTATACTTATTAAATAATAAGTAATAATAATTAATTACTAAATAATTATTATTAATAACAATAATAATAATAATAATAGCATAATATTGTTTTTCTTCTTCAGAGGATCATGTAGCACTTCCTGTGAAAGAGTTTGTACAGCATGTAGAAGACCTTCATTCCAATAACACCTTCTCAAAAGAGTTTGAGGTATTACTCTTCTTTCTTGTAAATACATGTTTTAATCTACTCACTTGACTACAGCCAATACGTTTGAACTGCACTAGGAGGATTTGTGTAATGTAACAGGAATGACTTCACTGTTTTGAATTAGAACCTGAGCATGTGCAGGGACGGCCCCTGAGCATGCTCTGTGTGAGGGACACTGTTTATTGTATGACGACTGCGGCACCGTCTGCATGACTGTCCACGTAAAGCAGCAGACCTGTCTAAAGTAGTCTGCAGCACGTTATCAGTCTGACACGTTCTCACACTCTAAAATAGGCCTCAAAGCACTGGCTGTTCACTGTTTGTCCTGGACTTTCATTGTGTTTTTTCTGCATTCTCACCCTCCCTTCATTAGATCTTGAAAGAGTCTTACGAGGTAAGACACGTCTGTCTCTCCTTTTTAGCAGTGTAGCTGTAGATATCCCATGTCTTGTGTGTGTGGCACAATAACTGTATGCTCTTTGCATGAATCCTGTGTGCTGTGATGTGTCTGGATTGTGATATATGTTCTGACTGTGTGAATGGCGGAAACTTGGCTTCCAAACGACAGGATGTGATGTTTTACAGGAGGTTCAGTCCTGCACTGTGGACATGGGCATTACAACAGACAGCTCAAACCACCCTGACAACAAGAGCAAGAACAGATACATCAACATCCTAGCTTGTAAGGAAACTACTTCCTCTCTCCTCACACTGTGGCATGCAGATGTTTTTGAGCAGTGTACACAAGAATCTCGCAGATCTAGAAACATATTTGCAAGTAAGAATGTGCAGAGATCCCCCAAACAAGACTCAAGAGCCTCAGCTCTTAGTTTATAAGCTGTGATACATTCATTGGTGTTAGTACTGATCATGCAGGTGCACAAGCTTTTCTAGCTGTAAGTGTTTTGCTTGAAGATATTACACTTACGCTCCATCATTTCCAGTCAAGTTCAAGTTCAACTTTAGTCAAATCCTTCAAAGAACATTCCTGGAATGTTGTCATTTAACAGAACCATGCAAGAACGATACCAGAACGTTTACACCCATGTAACACAGAACGTTAAACTAACGTTCTGGTATCGTTCTTGCATGGTTCTGTTAAATGACAAAGTTCCTGGAACGTTCTTTGAAGGTTTTGACTAAAGTTGGAACAAACCTAGATATAACGTTCCAACCTAACGTTGAACAAACGTTCCCTGTTTGTCACCTGAACAGGTGTATAATAATAATAACATTAAGGGAATGTTCAAAGAACGTTCTAGCCTAATGTTCACACCTAACGTTCTGTAAACGTTCGCATAACCTAAATGGAACTTTCTCGCAGTGTTCTTGGAACGTTCTTGTGTTGGCTGGGTATTATTAAATAAAACTACAGAAATAACTCTTTACTTTTACTGTTGCAGATGATCACAGCCGAGTCAAACTCTCTCATAATCTAGAGAAAGATGGAAAGGCTGGAGACTATATAAACGCCAATTATGTGGATGTGAGTATTTGACGTAAACATGCTTCACGTCAGATTTAGCAGAAAGCATCGTGATGATGCTGTGTTTCTGACACTGACGTCTGTCTGTTTTCAAATGATGACATATCAGTGATCTCATTTTGAAAGGCTGGTGTCCAGCACAGTTCCAGGACTGGATTAGAAGATCATACTGCATTCTTCTGACATTGTTAGTGGACACTGTGCACTGTTATATTGTATATTAACACTAGTTATTACTTGTTCTAGGGCTACAAACACTCTAAAGCCTACATAGCCGCCCAAGGCCCACTGAAGGCCAGCCTGGAAGACTTCTGGAGGATGGTGTGGGAGCAGAACGTTGGGGTCATTGTCATGATCACCAATCTGGTTGAAAAGGGTCGTGTAAGTGAAAGTGGACTTCCTTTACGCCTCTGATTATCATCGTGTTTTGTAAAATGATCAGTTAAATGACTGAGAATATGAATGTCAGTGGATGGACTAAACATTCGCCCCTTTCACAATTCCCACAATGCACTGCGCAACCGGCAACATCCGGTTCACCATTTTCTCTTGTTTATGTCTGTGCCAGCTACGCTAGTAGTGTAGCTTAGTATTGACAGCATGCAACACAATAGCTTGCAACGTGTTTACACTAAAAACCCACTGCATAAACTGAAAATACAAGTTGACACAACAAGATATGATGTTTAATATCCAAAGACATATTATCTGCACATACAGTGGTAACCCTACGTACGAGCATCCCTACTGAGTATTCCAGGTAACGAGTCGAGATCTCCGAATATTTTTGTTCCAGGTAACGAATAAAATTCCAAGTAACGAGTAGCGTAAATTAGTTCAAGTATGCCAACCGCTAGGAGCGCGGCGGTCATAGCATCCCCTAGATGCTAGTGTAGAAGAAGAGGTCAGTCATTACCTTTGACCGCTGACCAGTGAAAGTGCTAGTGAAAGTGACACAAAGACAGCAAAAGGTAGTGAACAAGAAAGTTAGATACATTTTACTTTTACTTTTCATATGATAAGTGTAACCATGCCATACACGTACGCCCGTCCTCCTGTCCTCCTTAGCCGCCAGCCTACACGAGCACCGTCGTCTCGTTTATGTTTTAAAAACCCATATAAACACATTATTTAGCATATTAAAGTATACTGTATATTGGCCGGCTGACACGGATTAATCAGTTTTACATGTATTCTTATGGGGAAAATGTATCCAGCTAACGAGCAAACCAGCTAACGAGCAAACCAGCTAACGAGCAAACAAGCTAACGAGCTCGGCTCCTGCACGGATTAAACTCGTAAGTAGGGTTACCACTGTAGTTACAAAAGCTAGTAGATGTCACGTAAGTATTTACTTAACAAATAAAGTTGTAAACAGTGTATGTAGCGTAGCTGGCACAGACATAAACAAGAGAAAACGTTGAACCGGATGTTGCCGGTTGCGCGGTGCATTCTGGGAATTGTGAAAGGGGCGAATAGATTTATTTTCCTACACATATCTATATAATATCTTTAAAATGTAAAGAGTGAACCTGAAACTCTGTATGTCTTGCAGAGAAAATGTGACCAGTATTGGCCTATGGAGAACCAGGAAGAGTATGGAAGTTTCCTTGTCACACTGAAGAGCACTAAAACTTTGGCTTACTACACCAGGAGGACCTTTACGCTAAGAAACATTAACATCAAAAAGGTTTCTCACTGCTGTAATATCTTATTACTGCCTGTAAGATTATATGCCAGCACAGGGGAGGGACGGTCCAGTCCTGCGGGGCCATATTCCTACAGTGTGGTGATGATCTTAATCAAACACATATTCTATAATGAACTATCGTGTTTAGTTGTTGTGTCAGAGTAAGCTGGATTTGTTGCCCACCAATGCCACAGGTCGAAACGGGACTTACAGACATCTTATGAATATGTATGTTATATATATTAATGTTCCCATGACTAGGGCTCTCAGAAGACTCGCAGTCAGGAGAGAACAGTCGTCCAGTACCATTACACTCAGTGGCCAGACATGGGAGTCCCTGAGTACACACTACCAGTGCTCTCCTTTGTTCAGAAGTCATCTCAGGCTCAGACTGCAGACTCAGGGCCTGTGGTGGTGCACTGCAGGTAAACGGTTACGTACAGGATGTCTGAGAGGTTTATTAAAACCGGGGTGCTATTTTCAGCACATCACCTTTATTGATCATCTACAGTGTATCACAAAGGTGAGTACACCCCCCACATTTCTGCAGATATGTAAGTTTATCTTTTCATGAGACAACACTGACAAAATGACACTTTGACACAATGAAAAGTCGTCTGTGTGCAGCTTATATAACAGTGTACATTTATTCTTCCCTCAAAATAACTCAACATACAGTCATTAATGTCTAAACCACCGGCAACAAAAGTGAGTACACCCCTTAGTGAAAGTTCCTGAAGTGTCAGTATTTTGTGTGGCCACCATTATTTTCCAGAACTGCCTTAACTCTCCTGGGCATGGAGTTCACCAGAGATTCACAGGATGCCACTGGAATGCTTTTCCACTCCTCCATGACGACATCACGGAGCTGGCGGATATTCGAGACTTTGAGCTCCTCCACCTTCCGCTTGAGGATGCCTCAAAGATGTTCTATTGGGTTTAGGTCTGGAGACATGCTTGGCCAGTCCATCACCTTTAACCTCTGCCTCTTTAATAAAGCAGTGGTGGTCTTAGAGGTGTGTTTGGGGTCATTATCATGCTGGAACACTGCCCTGAGACCCAGTTTCCGGAGGGAGGGGATCATGCTCTGCTTCATTATTTCACAGTACATATTAGAGTTCAACTCCCCAACACCTGCTGCACTCATGCAGCCCCAAACCATGGCATTCCCACCACCATACTTGACTGTAGGCATGACACACTTATCTTTGTACTCCTCACCTGATTGCCACCACACATGCTTGAGACCATCTGAACCAAACAAATTAATCTTGGTCTCATCAGACCAGAGGACCTGGTTCCAGTAATCCATGTCCTTTGTTGACATGACTTCAGCAAACTGTTTGTGGGCTTTCTTGTGTACAGACTTCAGAAGAGGCTTCCTTCTGGGGTAACAGCCATGCAGACCAATTTGATGTAGAGTGTGGCGTATGGTCTGAGCACTGACAGGCTGACCCCCCACCTCTTCAATCTCTGCAGCAGTGCTGACAGCACTCCTGCGTCTATCTTTCAAAGACAGCATTTGGATGTGACACTGAGCACGTGCACTCAGGTTCTTTGGACGACCAACACAAGGTCTGTTCTGAGTGGACCCTGCTCTTTTAAAATGCTTGATGATCTTGAACACTGTGCTGCAGCTCAGTTTCAGGGTGTTGGCCATCTTTATGTAGCGCAACAATTCATCTTTTAAGATCCTCAGAGAGTTCTTTGCTATGAGGTGCCATGTTGGAACTTTCAGTGACCAGTATGAGAGAGTGTGAGAGCTGTACTACAAAATTGAACACACCTGCTCCCTATGCACACCTGAGACCTAGTAACACTAATGAGTCACATGACATTTTGGAGGGAAAATGACAAGCAGTGCTCAGTTTGGACATTGAGGGGTGTAGTCTCTTAGGGGTGTACTCACTTTTGTTGCGGGTGGTTTAGACATTAATGGCTGTATGTTGAGTTATTTTGAGGGAAGAATAAATGTACACTGTTATATAAGCTGCACACAGACGACTTTTCATTGTGTCAAAGTGTCATTTTGTCAGTGTTGTCCCATGAAAAGATAAACTTACATATCTGCAGAAATGTGGGGGGTGTACTCACCTTTGTGATACATTGTATGCCACTGTTATGCCATGTTTGTCATGGGTACAAATGAAATAATGATCAGTATCTTGTGACACTAACCTGTATCTGTGTGTGCAGCGCTGGAGTGGGAAGAACAGGAACCTACATTGTCATAGACAGCATGTTAAAGCAGATTAAGGCTGAGAGTACAGTGAACATCATGGGCTTCCTTAAGCACATCCGCACCCAGAGAAACTACCTGGTGCAGACAGAGGTACCAGCAGCATACCATATATGTTGTCCTAGAGAACACACACATTTCTACACTCACAGTTCTACACTGTGACCAGCACAACACAAAACAGAATGAATGCTTCCAGTGCAGTCTATGAAAAACTGGACACTGACACTATTTTGTTTTTCTTTGCTGAATTTGGGATGAAAGTGCTCAAGATGGTTCTTTAGCTGATTTCTGTCTACATTCATTAAACTGCATACATCTCTTTAAAACCTAAAATAACTGGCTTATATAATAGCTCCTCTGCTATCTGGCTAACTGTGGCACTGATTCATTTATGCACAGGACAGCTAGCAAAATGTATAAGGAAGAATGCCCAACCAAATAGTGTGCGTGACCACAGAAATTAGGGGATGACCAAAAAAACACAGTGCATGATTGAGTATGACTGAGTTTAATGTGTCATTGCTCTCAGAAATGAAAGCAGAAGAGTTAAATAAGAACAGTCTTTAGAGCAAAATGTGTCTAAACTTTGGACACAAAGCAGCACTTTTTGGCAGATATAACAGCTGAACACACTCCTGACATTTTTTCTATAATAGACATCAAACATTCAATGTGCCCCTCACTTTCAGCCAATCAAACGCTAGTGTCCCTAAACATCATCTTGTAGACAGGTCAGAATGATCCTCTCCAGAGGATCTCCAAGACAAACACGTCTGCTCAAAATATTCTAAGATAATTTTTTTTGGTAACACTTAATAATAACTTTCATTAATAGCTCATTAACTAATGATTAATAACTGTGAACAAATCATTAGTTCATGAGAATTTCATTAACAAATGATTTACTAATAATTAACTAATGATTGACTAATAATTAACTAATGATTTACTATAATTAACTAATGATTTACAAATGATTTACTAATAATTAAGAAATGATTTACTAATAATTAACTAATGATTTACTAATATTTAACTAATGATTTACAAATAATTAACTAATGATTTACTAATAATTAACTAATGATTTACTAATGATTTACTAATAATTAACTAATGATTTACTAATAATTAACTAATGATTTACTAATAATTAACTAATGATTTACTAATGATTTACTAATGATTTACTAATGATTTACTAATAATTAACTAATGATTTACTAATGATCTGTTGACATTTGCAAAAATGAATACAGTCATTAGTAACTACATGAGCTGTCATTTATAAACATTTGTTCATGTTAAAATTCTCATGAACTAATGATTTGTTCGCAGTTATTAATCATTAATTAATGGCTTATTTATGAAAGTTATTATAAAGTGTTACCATTTTTTTTCACCCAAAATATGTCCTTACTGTGCATATTTGCAAATCTATTGGTGCTACAGTGGTAATACAACAATAACACAACTAGTTTTAGTAAATACTATTAGTAGTATCAGTTTGGTAAAAAAAAGGTATTACTGTAGTAATTTTTTGTAAGAGTTACGTTTGTGTGTGAATGTGTGTGTGTGTGTGTTACTAGTTAATGTTGGACATGTCACACTGCATCAGCACTTGGTCTGTTCCTCTCTCTTGTGTGCAGGAACAGTACATTTTCATCCATGATGTCTTAGTAGAGGCCATTAAAAGTAAAGAGACACAGGTATCGTCTAGCCACATTCATGCCTACATGTCTGATCTTCTCACCCTTGGACCAACAGGCAAGACTCGTCTGGAGAAGCAGTTTAAGGTATATTGTGATTGCTTGCACGTTTGTGTTTTATAACAGTGAAAGAGGAAATGATCTCATTCATTTGGTTTATCACAGCTGATCAGCCAGAACTGTGCAAAGCAGTGTGACTACTCAGCAGCACTGAAAGAGTGCAACTTGCCAAAAAACAGGACATCTGCTCTCATCCCTGGTGAGTAACTTTGAGGTCAAATCCTAGATATTCAGGACAACATCATACAGATGTGTAATATGGTTTTGAAATATTTATTTTCGTCTACCCCACATAAGGTGAATTATGCTTCTGTGTACATCTCGACAAACATGCAAATGTTCACTGAGGCTTTAACATAACCTGCTACACAAGGAGGCAATGTCCAAATCAAAATGTACACAAAACTGAGCAAAGTCCCATTTTTCTCCATTTTTTTTTACATTTTGATTTTGAGCTAACTTTCCTTTGGCTTAAATTGTTTGGATCTCATTCCACCTTTGGTCTACTGCAGGGGTTCTCAACTGGTCTCAGCCCGGGACCCACATTTTCTCATGGTCATTAAGTCAGGACACACTTTTATAGAATACAAACCAAATTTATTTTTGAAACATAGCCTTCAAAAACACATTTAAACATACATGTGCATGTAAAGAAAATTTAAGAGATTTCAGGGGGGACACGACTGGCTTGATTCGGAGGGGTTTGAGGGGGTGCTGGAACATAAATTAAATTAATATTATTAATAAATATTAATACATTACTTACAAATTATGATATGATTATAATATACTAATAAAAAGTGTTATTAATAATAAAATAATACAATTTATATTTATCATTAATAAAATATTACATATTATTATTATTAAATATTTATAAACTGTTGAAAGCACGTAGCATAAAATTATCACCCAATTCTTTGCCTCCGAACATCATCACAAATTTAACCAGAAGAGTAACCAGCAGTGTTGCCAGATCTCGTGATAGAAACAAGCAACCAGCTCTATGAAAACAAGCCCAAAATAAGCCCAACTGGCAACCCACCACATTCTGTAAAACAGAGGCCACTTTTAAACTGTTTAAAGGTAAACATTTATTATGACATCATACATAAACAACACCAAAATGATGCTAAACACTTTTAATATTAAAATTGTCAGGCTACGTAGGTGGCTATTTTTTAGCTCATTTCTTTATTTTGTGTCATTGTGTTTTGGGGCACTGAAACCCATGTTTGTTAGCCTCAGTGTGCAGATTTTTGTGCTTCTCATCTTTTCCTTTATTATGGGGCGCCGGGAGGTAATCAAAGAGTTTCACTCGGAAAGAAAGTCAAGCCCAAATAAGCAACTTCACGTTCAAAAACAAGCTCCAAAAACCACAACCCGCCACTCATGAGACTTGCAAATGACTTTAGAAAAAAAAAGCCCAAACTCGCTTATAATAAGCGGACTTGGAAACACTGCTAACCAGCAAATGGTGGTTACCATAGCAACGAGCTTCCCGCACGCTCGTCTGACGCCTGTCTCTCCTTGTCTCTTTTTTCAATTTAAAAGACGACAAAATCAGATAAGCATTAACTATTTTAATGGTTTTAAAATGTATTTATTTTTTACATTCTGTCCGCGACCCGCCCACAACGTGTCCGACCCACCAGTAGAGAATCACTGGTCTACTGGACACCCAACCAGCATAATAGACTCACAAAGCACAGTTTGGATTTGTGCAGCTTGTGGCATGTGCATGCTGTGCTTACCCATGAGCCCCTTCTCTGCATCACAGTGCAGATACATTTACCTGCATCATCACAGAAATATGAATCATCCTGATTTCACTGAAGTATTCATGCGACAAAGTAGCTGACTGCTTTCAATCTGATGTCTGTTTCTAGTGGACCGGTCAAGAGTAGGTTTGTCCACAACAGCAGGGGATACTTCAGATTACATCAATGCCTCCTACATCATGGTGAGAACATTTTTGGGATGTGTCTTGTATTGTAATGAGAGTCTAAACGTATTCTATAATAATGCAGGACTGTGCTCTGTGTGCAGGGCTACCATCAAAGCTGTGAATTCATCATCACACAGAGTCCACAGCCCAACACAGTGCTGGACTTCTGGAGAATGATCTGGGACCACAATGCTCAGATTATCGTCTCTTTACCGGACACACAAAGCCAGGTCAGCAAAGGTGTCAAAAGTACTGACACTCATGACTCAGGTAGAAGTACAGATACTAGGGTTTAAAAAGACTTTTATAGAAGCTGAAGTATCAACTGAAGCTTTTTACTGAAGTAAAAGTACAAAAATTCTGGTTTCTAAACTACTTAAAGTATAAAAGTAAAAGTAATGTAAGGTAAACAAATGCCCAAACTTAGGCTGTGCCACAGGGGCATATAGTGCACTACCCCCCCACCCCCAAAATACATTTTTTCTAAAAGCCGTAATGACTATAATGTTATATTAAAATGGTAATGTTGATGTTTTTGGGATGTACTGGCTTCCTGTTTCAGCTGCTTATGTGACCCTTAAATAAAACATTTGAGTCATTTAAATATATGTGACCATATATGTGTAGTACTGAGCTTACTGGAGAGTGACGAGACATGTGATGTGCAGGTGTGATGGATGGCTTACCAATAGGGTATCAGAATGGTATATGTTTATACTTATCATCACAGTCACATTCACTCTTTCTGGATGGTGCAGTTTATCTGAATGTTTTTTAAATGATGACAAACTGAAATGAAATATGTAGAAATAACGAGGCTGTTTTTAAAATGTAAGGAGTAGAAAGTACCGATAATTACATGAAAATGTAAGTAAGTAGAAGTAAAAAGTCGTCTGAAAATAATTACTTCAGTAAAGTATAAATAACCAATATTTCTACTTAAGTACAGTAACACACTATCTGTGTTTTGTTACTTGACACCTCTGCAGGTCAGTGGCGTGTATGCACCTTTACACTGTTTTATAGCCTTGAGAGCAATAAACACGGTATGTCTGCTTACAGAGCCAGGACGGTGACTGTGTGTACTGGCCCAGCAAAGATCAGCCGATCAGCTGCGAGACATTTACGGTCACATTCACAAAGGAGGATCGAGTGTGCTTATCTTATGAAGAATCGCTGGTGGTGCACGACTTCATTCTGGAGGCCTTAAAAGTGAGAAGACCACACTGTGTTTTTGGTGTCAGATTAGCATATCAACACTACATTGTTTCACATGATTTGATCAGTAAATTGACTATGGGTGGAATTCTGCAGGATGACTATGTCTTGGAGGTGCGCTGGTATCAAATTCCTCACTGGCCCAACCCAGATGGTCCCATCAGCAATGCCTTTGAGCTCGTCAACATCATCAGAGAAGAGAGTGTCCACCGAGAGGGAGCCGTTGTAGTCCACGACGGGTAAGGTCTTCTAATGATAATAATGCTAATAAGGACTATAAGCACTTCTATTTCTCTTACTTTCTTCCTCTTTATGAACTAAAGCACTACTTGAAAGTAGAGGTGGGTAATCCAGGTCTAGTCCAACCCAGGATTTTGCTCCTACTTACATATCTGCAGCAGAACCAACAAGGCAGCTGAAACAAAATCCTGGGGTGGATTTTTACTTTCTGGACCTGGATTACCTCTACTTGAAAGTCTAAACTACCTTTAATCACAGAAGATGTATTTATCCGTCATGGCTGTACAGGTTGGGAGGCTCCAGTGCTGGGATCTTGTGTTCCCTGGTCACGCTGGTTAACCAGCTAGAGGAAGAGAATAGTGTGGACATCTATCAGACAGCAAGGATGACCAACCTCATGAGACCAGGAGTTTTCAGCGATATTGTAAGTGTCCTATGCCATCAGTGTCCATCTAACAGTACATCAGATTTAGAATTAAATTAGCATTGACTATGACATTATACAATTGTTCATTTCTGCATTTCCAGGACCAGTACCAATTCCTCTACAAAGCACTTCTGAGTCTAGTAAGCACCAAGGAGGACGAGAAGGCTCTTCGGTCAACAGAGAACAATGGCAACATCCATGCTGGCTCTGCCAGAATCACTGAAAGCCTAGAGTCTCTGATGTAACCATGAAACATCATGTGTTTAGAGGTCAACAAGGTCAACGCTTATAATGATGCCATTGTTTATATCAGAGAATGTGGCCCTTTGGCTTTACACGCTCCCAAAGTCTTTGGGTTATGGATGTGATTTGGTCTTTTATTGTGCCTTTTTGTATAAAAACAAAAAAACAAAAAAACTGTACTTTAAATTGCTTTGATATACTGTTACTGTTGGAACTAATGCCAAAATTTCTACTCTTTTGAAAAGGTGACTGCTGTACTGCTATTGAGTTCTTTTTAGTTGAGCTGCCTGAAAGAGTAATATTTATAAATAACTGGTATAGCGTTGAAGGAACCAGTAGTTATATTTTTTGAGAAAGCTGTGGATTTGAAAGCATTCTCTTAAGTGAATGTAGCTCAAGTTACACAGAGAAATCTGTTTCCAGTGTCACTAATTATCAACTGAATCAACAGACCAAACCCCATTAGTATGAATACATTTTCTATTTTACTACTTTTTATAGTCACTGTAAGAGTTTAACAGTTTTATAATTTAGTTGATATCTGTGTGTAAAGTAAATGACAGTTCTGTTGTTTCTTGTCGGTTCTTGTTTATGTCTGTTTTACTTTGGCACAAGAATTCATTTATTATCTGTAGACGGATCTCAGTGAAAATGCCGGTTACGTCCATGATTGTACATCTATTGATTCCGTGTCTGTGCTGTTTTTTTTTTTTTTTGTAATTTAACTTCATTCAGTGTTTACTCAACACTACAAACCCTAAAACCAATTAAAATGCATTTTATGGATAACATAACTTACTTTTTAACATAAACAGTAATGTAATCACTCTACCAGACTCAGTTCAACAGAATTCCTGTACGTATTAAACAGATTTATAAAAGATGGTATTTACTCACATTCCTCTTCGCTTCGAGTAAAAAGAGACAAACCTCTTTTCTTTGTTTTTCACTCTGATTGTTTTTGATAATAGGTGATTTTATATCAAATCTGAGTTTATATAAAGCTTTTATGCATAAAGATTTTCATGTATCCATATTCAGCTAGCTGTGCTAAGTCATCTTACACATGGTAGAGATGCACGAACTCTAAGCACTTCAGTGAAGGACCTCGTATCAGCATTAGTGTTTCTGTTGTTATCTCTGTACAAGCACAACACACGATTTCCTCAGACTCTAAGCCATCTGCTGATTCTGATTCTGAAGTTTGAGGATGTCCTAAAGTGTTGCGAGAAAAGCAGCATAACCAGGATTATGTGATGAGCTTCTTGGAAACCAGCTCTGCTGCTCCACATATCAAATGCAGTATAGCACGCAGAGGAGTTTAACATTCTTTATCGTCCTTAAAAAGTGCACCAGGTGAAAAAAGGCTGAGGCTACGGCAGCACACACAACATGATGGTGAATAGAACCGTGCACACACATAGCAGAGCTACTCTTAAGTGTTGTAAGAGCAAGGTTCACTTAAAGTAGCAACAAGATTTAGCAAAAACTAAACATGCCCTAAACACACACACAAAAAACCCCAAAACTAATCAAATCCATAGAATGCAGACTAGAGGGACATAAACGGGGGCTTGCTATAGAATCAGATATAACAAGCCTGCACCCGTCTGGTAAAATCCCATGAGACCATTTTGTTTAAGATTTATTTCCACCTTTAATGTGACCTATAATTTAGCATCTCTTTATAAGGCTATGTAATGTGAGCTTGGGGAGAAGAGAGTCGAGTTGTAGCTACTATGCAAGAAGTGTGTGTCTCTCACTGGGTTGTAGCCTGTGTGCGTACACTCTGTTTCTGTGCTATCTGGACTGTAATGTGGATGTAAATTGTGATAATCTGCCATTAAACTATCTCTGCTACATTGAAGGTGTATTGCATGTTTTGCTGGAGAAACAGGTGCTTTTTTTCTCGTTTCAACCAGCATCCCATATCACAACACCCTTTTATATAATTGGGGGTGTGGGTCTGGTCAGAATTAACCATCATATTCAAATTTATGTTAATTAGTAGTTAGTTCACACCTGCTATCAATTAAAATGACTATGATTAACCCCAAATGAAGTTCAGCTTTTCTAGTAGGATTTTCCTGATACAAAACTGATGAAAAGATCCAGGCTGTCAAGAAGCCAACAGCAACATTAAAGGAGCTGCAGGAAATTCTGGCAGTACTGGTTGTGTAGTACATATGTCTGAGCTGTGGGGTAAGGTGGCAAGACAGAAGTCTTTAATTACATAGATGAACATATAAGGCATGCTACCTTTAGCAAAACATAAATTAGTCAAATCAGTATCCGACTGATACATTGAATCAGTCAAAAACATATTGGGAAAATGTGTTATGGTAAGACAAAGGTTGAAGGCATGGGCCATAATTCCAAAATGTATGCTTGGCACAAAAAACAACAGTGCAGATCACCATAAGAACACCACACCCACAGTGAAGCATGGTGGAGGCAGCATTATGTATTGGGGATGTTTTTCTTCAGCTGGAACTGGGGCTTTAATTAAGGTGGAAAAAATGATAAACAGTTCCAAATATCAGTAAGTTTTGGAACAAAATATTCTGCTAAGAAGCTGGTGATGAACAGGAATTTCACCTTTCAGCACAGCAACAACCAAAAGCATACCTCCACACCGACAAATAATGGCTTCACCAGAAGACGTTCAAAGGCATATTTATGCAACCACATATGTTTCATTTTTATTTCCCTCCCCAAAACATTTCTCTTTGCTTTTCCGCTTAAATCTACAGACAGGGCACACAGAAGGTGGAAAAAAGTTTAGAAGTTATTCATCTTGGTAATACTTTTTATACATTGGCAAAATCTGGCAAAAGTGTAGACTTTTAAAGGCATGGTATACTATATATTTAAGGTTGTTTACAGCATAGCTGCAGTATTTCACAAAAGTCAGTACACCCCTCAGATTTCTGCTAATATACTGTATTTTTTCATGGGGCAACACTATAGAAATGAAACGTGGATATAAGTTAGAGAAGTGAATGTACAGCAGTATAGTCTCAGGTTAAAGCACACACCGGAACCATTAAAACGGTTCTTTCATTCACACGGAATTATTTGGTTGTCTGGCCGATTTGTGCAACATTACATTATGTCCTCTAGTTTACGGATCAAAAGCTAGCTAATTCATTTAAGATATTTTACGTAAGTAAAAGCGTGCCTGTGAGAAAGTGCGTCGTATTTCAACAGGGATCAATACAAAACGAGAGAATATTCATGGCGGTGTATTTGCTGATGATGCTAGGCTAGGCTAGGCATCCCTGGCTCTGGAGCTCCAGATCAAAACAAACAGATTAAACTGTTTACCTTCGACCTCTGACCAGGACACACTGCATGGTATTTTTAAAGATGTTTTAATGCAACACACTGAGGTTTCTCTGGTGGCTGTGAGTTATTTTCAGAGCTCTTTTAGAGTTTTAGTGCTGGCTTACACCGCAGTTTATTTATTGATGTTTTGTGTCGCTTGCTTCATGGTTATGTTACTCATTACGAGTCTAAATCGGTGTATAAACACGTTTAACGTTAGTTACTCAGTAAACAAATGAAACGAACAAACGTCCCTACTTTACTAGTTATCCTGTGAGACTGATCAGAGGACTACACTTTAATAACGTGAACAAAATTCAACTGCACAGTTCTCAGCTGAGCGTTTCTGACTTACGCTTTATATTTAGTTGGACGAAATATTTCTTTATATTATTTCTTTTCGATGGTGATTCACAGCTAGTGTGCACATGAAGTCAGCAGACGTCCAGGTAGATAAAATGAGAATTATTTTACATGTGAAAGCACAAGTACGGAGTGCTTATAATACGTAGCCAATAATTATATACATGACAGAAGAAAACTGAGGCTTTAAATTGGTATTTTAAGGCTACTGTTTAGGTTATTGACAATATATTCAAGTCAGTATATTAATTAATTGAAACAAAAAACGTAAACTTTATTTCGACTGTCATTGAGACACTGATGTGCATATGAAGTCACTGAGTCTGTAACTGTTCACAGGTAATCAATCTTCATCTTATGAACGAACATGATGAAGACGTTCTCAGCCTCACACAAGACTGTGTTCGTGGTCGACCACTGTCCATACATGGCTGAATCAAGCAGACAGCAGATTGAATGTGATATGCTGACCAAGAGTCGAGCTCAGGGTGTGATCCCTTTAGCTCCTGTCTCCAAATCTCTCTGGACATGTGCTGTGGAGTGCTCTATGGAGTACTGCCGTATTCTCTATGACATCTACCCTACAAAGAAGCTTGTAAGATAAATGAAATATTGTAACATTCCGACTTGTTTGATGAATATGTTCAGTGTGTTGTGAGCAAAGGTTCATCCAGTTCCTACTTTTTTTTAGGTGAACTACATTGTTAGCGATTCAGAATTCCACATCCAGAATAGCTGGAGACAGGAAGACCAGAGTGTTCAAGAGGTAAGCTCTGTCTCAGCTGTTTGGGAATACTTTACTTTGTTTTTGTGTTGTTATATTTTTTAAATCATATCTCACTTGTGTAGCAGTAGAGCTGTGATCCAGTGTTTTGTCCATGTCCACTAAATGCAGTCTTGTTCCTTCATAGCTGATGGCTTCTCTAGCAGCTGTAGGACCTCCGAACCCACGTGAAGATCCAGAATGCTGCAGCATTTTACATGGACTGGTAGCAGCAGTTGAGTGCCTTTGCAAGATTACAGAGTACCAGCATGAGGCACGGACTTCTCTGATGGACTTGGCTGACAGAGTTGCCAACAGGGGGCGCATTATCTGTCTCACTAACGCAAAAAGGTGAAGAAATCAAACTTCTTTTAGAGTATTTAGGTATTTTCTCAATACAGATACAGTAGGTGACTCTTCTAGTTCTTTACAAGAGAAGATCTGCTTTGATGTGAAAATGGAAAGTTGCTGTTTTAAGGTATAATATAACAGAAAAAGATGTTTAACCCCTGGAAGTCTATTGGTCGTAGTAAGGTGTGCATGAGAATGTGGTCATTATACATTTAAATGTATATTTTAGTTTTGCTGCAGTAACAGTCCAGTTTTCATTACTGATGTTTAATACGAGCAGCAGAGGCTACATAAGCTCTGCATTTGTCTTGCTGTCATAGAGCTTATTTACTGTGAAGACAACACTTAGCTTCCTTTTGAATTTTAGAGTACTTTTAACTGAACCTCTGTGCCTTTCACAGTGACACACACGTACGGATGCTGGAGGACTGTGTGCTAGAAACTATTCAGGAACAGAACAAGCTGGCTGCTGGATCTGACAGGTATGTATTTAGAAGTACGTCACACAGAAATGTTACTTTGGTTAAATCAGAGAGTTCTGTTTCTGGCTTTTGCTGCCTTTCTTTCCAGGAGTAGCAGCTTTGAAATAGTATGAAGTACTTTAACAAATGAAAGGTTGCCTGTATGCTCAAAGTAAATCTATTGACTTTGTACAGACTTATGCCCATTCAGCAGTGCGACTTGGTACTGGTCCACATATACCCACAAGGAGATGACACGTTAGTATCAGACCGGCCAAAGAAAGAGGTGAGTTTCACAAATTTTACAAATAGAAAAACGTCCTGCCTGCAGGGAAGTGCTGCTCCTTACCCAGAAAATAACTGATGTTTTGAAATTATAGCAAGTGTTTAGCAAGTGTTTGATAAAGACGATCCTTATGGTTTGTGTTCCTGCCAAAGTTCTGTTTGGGCTAAGAATTACCTGCCAAGAAAACTCTCTGAGCAGTCTGTGTTCACTAATAAGCTGAACTAGCCAACGTTGGGAATGTTTGAAACAGCCCGTGTTGGGGCATGAGCATGACTTTTCAATCTTCAGAGAACTGCAGCCGGAGACCGATGATGTAAATATGTGTGATCACAGCAAACACATGAACAATGCCAGGTGTAAATGGATGTGCATTTTGGCAGCCGTTTACGATTTGATCATCAAAGATGCCTCTCAGTCATGTTAGTGTTGCTCTCACTTAGTAACTGAAATGAGACTGTTATATGATCACAGTGTGAAAGTGTTTGGGCTTTGTTTAGTTTATTGGGTAACCTTACTGCTGCTGTAGTCAGGACAAACACCATACAGTGGTAACCCTACTTACGAGCATCCCTACTAACAAGTATTCCAGGTAACGAGTCGAGATCTCGGAATATTTTTGTTCCAGGTAACGAGTAAAATTCCAAGTAACGAGTAGCCTAAATTAGTTCAAGTATGCCAACCGCTAGGGGTGTGGCGGTCGTAGCATCCCCTAGATGCTAGTGTAGAAGAAGAGGTCAGTCATTACCTTTGACCGCTGTCCAGTGAAAGTGAAAGTGCTAGTGAAAGTGACACAAAGACAGCAAAAGGTAGTGAACAAGAAAGTTAGATACATTTTACTTTTACTTTTCATATGATAAGTGTAACCATGCCATACACGTACGCCCGTCCTCCTGTCCTCCTTAGCCGCCAGCCTACACGAGCACCGTCGTCGTCTCGTTTATGTTTTAAAAACCCATATAAACACATTATTTACATATTAAAGTATACTGTATATTGGCCGGCTGACACGGATTAATCAGGTTTACATGTATTCTTATGGGGAAAATGCATCCAGCTAACGAGCAAACCAGCTAACGAGCAAACCAGCTAACGAGCTCGGCTCCTGCACGGATTAAACTCGTAAGTAGGGATACCACTGTAGTTGTAAGCTTCTGTGCTAATTAACTATGACTACTGGATGATAAAGGGTGAGTATAAACAATGTTATGATGGGCAAAATGACATGATCCATAAACTGCAATCATTTCATTCATTCATTCATTATCACACCCGCTTAATCCTTATCAGGGTCGCGGTTAGTCCCCTACCCCCTCACTGGGCGCAGGGCATTACATTAGTCAACTAAGCCCAGGACAGGGCGCCAGTCCATCGCTGGGTTCATTTAATTTAGAATATAATAATAATGTGGACACAGGCAAGTTTTCTGTTGCTTTAAAGAAGTTGCCGGTTGTTGGATGTACTGCATAAGCTTCATTTTTATTGCATAATTGCTGAATAAGGTCACTTTCCCATTTTGCTGATCTGTAGTGTTTTGTCTGTGTCAGATCTCATCGGTGTTGAGCAGTGAGGTCCACAGCGTGCGTGCAGGGAGGCACCTGGCCACCAAATTGAATGTGCTGGTGCAGCAGCACTTTGACCTGGCCTCCACTACAATCACCAACATCCCCATGAAGGTGAGATCCCCCATGCTTCACAGCTAAGGGATTAGTATTTAGGAGATTAATAACTATCTTACAACTGTGTTTTCAGTTCATTTCTCTTTACGTCAGTGCCCCATTGCATCCTTCATCTTTTCATCTTCGGCTTTCTCACTTTCTCCCCAAGACATTCTCTTTCTATTCCTTTCACTAAAGTGTACCAATTATTTTTTACTTATTTTATTCCTTGTCACAAGCTCACTCCATTTCATGCATGCAAATACATTTTTATGTTAAAAATACACAGTATGCACGTTATAAAGCAAACATTTATTGCTTAGTGCAAAGTGGGGGACTACGGATCCTTCAGGATGTGGCCATTTGATCAGTGGAAATAATGTCAGAAAATGGGAATGCTCTTAATCAAGACCAGTCTTATCACGTTTTCATGTGACGTTTCTTACAAACATGGACTAAATACTTTGATTTACAATTAGTTTAATTAATACCAGAATATGTTTAAATGCAAAACTTACATATCTATACATATATCTTATGTATATCTTACAGATCTAGACCTAACCCTGACAGCAAATGACCACAAACTGGAAGTCTGAAGCTAGTGAGACACATAAGGCACCAATGACCCAAAGCATAATCACTCACTGCATAGTCAGTCAATATTATTGACGGTCTCTTGTTAAAGCCCAGTTTATACAGTGGTATGAAAAGGTTTGGGCACCCCTGTTAACTTTTTAGGATTTACAGAAAGTGTGCAATAATTATTTAAAGTAAATTAAGCAGGTGCATAAATTTGGACACCTTTGTTGTTTTATTGATCTGAATACCTTTAGCACTAATTATTGGAACACAATTTGTTTTGCTCATTGACCCTTGACCTACATACACAGGTGAATCAAATTATGACAAAGGGTTAAGGTGGCCAATTGCAAGTTTTTATCCTCTTTGCATCTTCTCTGAAGAGTGGCAACATGGGAGCCTCAAAACAACTCTCAAATGACCTGAAAACAAAGTTGGTTTAAGGGAAGGATACAAAAAGCTATCAGAGATTTCAGCTGTCAGTTTCCACTCTGAGGAACATATTGAGGAAATGGAAGACAACAGGCACAGTTCTAGTTAAGGCATGAATTGGCAGGCCAAGAATAATCTCAGATAGGCAGAGGCGAAGACGGTGAGAACAGTCATAGTCAACCCACAGACCAGCTCCAAAGACCTACAACATCATCTTGCTGCAGATGGTGTCTTTGTGCATCGTTCAACTATTCAGTGCACTTTGCACAAGGAGAGGCTGCACACATGCCACAAACACAGTCGCTTGAGGTCTGTTAAAGCACATTTGGACAAGACCGCTTCATTTTGGAATAAGGTGCTGTGGACTGATGAAACTAAAATTGAGTTATTTGGACATAAGGGGTGGTATGCATGGCGGAAAAAGAAGACAGCATTCCAAGACAAACACTTGCTACCCACAGTCAGATTTGGTGGTGGTTCCATCATGCTGTGGGGATGTGTGGCCAGTGCAGGTACTGGGAATCTTGTTAAATTTGAGGGTCTCATGGATTCCAGTCAATATCAGCAAATTCTTGAGAACATTGTTCAAGCATCAGTGACGAAGTTGAAGTTGCACCGGGGCTGGATACATTCAACAAGACAACGACCCTAAACACTGCTCTAAATCTACTAAAGCATTCATGCAGAGGAACATGTACAACATTCTGTAATGGCCATCTCAGTCCCCAGACCTGAATTTTATTGAAAATCTGTGGTGTGATTTAAAGTGGGCTGTCCATGCTCAGAAACCATCAAACCTTCCGCCAGAATCCAGACTCTCACTGGAAGCTATAGGAAGCGTTTAGAGGCTGTTATTTCTGTAAAAGGTGAATCTACTAAATATTGATGTCATTTTTCTGTTGGGGTGCCCAAATTTATGCACCTGCCTAATTTAGTTTAAATAATTATTGCACACTTTCTGTAAATCCTATAAACTTCATTTCACTTCCCAAATATCACTGCGTTCATCTGCTGTATGATATATTTAACTGAAATTGCTGATCTGAACAACCAATGATTTATAAAGGAAAATCATGAAAATTATCAGGGGTGCCCAAACTTTTTCATATATTTATATATATATTTATATATATATGAATGAAAAAAACAATGAAATAAGACTGTCAATGTTAGGAAGTCTTTTACATCTAACCAGACTGAAATGTTTGATGTACTTTGCACAGATCTGTGCAACTGGCCAGATAGACTAAAGTAGAACCAAGTGATTTGATATTTCTAAATGGGGAAATCGGTGAGGCACATATATCCAACTTCTTAGTAAATATGATGATATCAGATCTGTTTATAACATAGTGCTGGGCGATGATAACGATATCGTTTTTGTTTCACGATAATTTTTCCCTCGATGATGATGATAAGCCGGGACAACAGAATTCAATAAACATTAACGTTCGTTTCCATTTCACATCTAAGCAGCTTGACAGTGAGTTGTGATGTGTGATACTGCTGCTCGGTAGACAGATCCTCCTAACCAGCGTCGCCACCGGTTACACACTAATCACACAGCATACTATCAGACTGCACACTGAACTGCATGCTCTGTTGTAGGAGCACATTTAAACAGTAGCAAGTTATGGGAAGGTGGCCAGTAAAGAAAGCCCTGACAGTAAAGACAAAGATGAAGATCTGCTGTCGATGACATTGTTCCAAAGAAGGGTTTGTGGAGTTAATATAAGAGTGCAAAAACGGGGTTAAACTGAGCTCACGTAAGAGAAACCAGCATAAACAGCTGTAAGGTGAGCAGAGAAATGAGCAAACGGCACCTCAAGCTCGACCTGAGACAATATACAGTACGTGTCTTTACAGAGCTGCACAGGTCATCACTGCTCGTTTCACGCCGATGTGCATGTGCGTCTGTCTCTGCTCGGCTCTCACTTTTCTACTCCATTCTGAAGTTTCTGCTGCATAATTACAGCAGGAAATACGTCAGAGATCAAAGGCTTGCTCATATGTCAATTGCAGTATATTAACAGTTCTAAAGGTTTAGAGCTTTGCAGTAGGAGTGTGTGTTCTTTATCTTGTTAATTTATTTTGTTACATTGTTATATTTTCTGCTTTGCAGGGCACAGAGTAGTATATTTTGTTATTTAAAAAAATTGACATTTTACCTCATAATTTAGACATTTTTACCTCTTCTGAGCAGGGGAATCAAAATGCAAATTTACCAAGTTTAGTTTCAGTGAAATCTTGAACTGTGTATTTTGAGTAATTTGCATTCTGTGTTCCTGTATATTATGTTCTGACAATAAACATTTTAATATTTTAAACAGTAACACTTCATGTATTTAGTCGAAAGATGTTATTTAAAAACTATGACAGTGTTAGAAAATTTAATATCGTGATAATTATCGAGATTGATCAATATAGAAAAATGTATCGTGATAATATCTTTGGCCATATCGCCCAGCTCTGTTATAACACCTACATAAGGCTGAGTTCAGCTATAGACAGAAGAGTGTAGACCCCCCAGCCCCCTTTTCCCCCTCACATTTACTTTCTCTACTCCGTGCTGTCTTCTGTCAACCTGATCATTTTACTTTCCTGATTTGTTTCATATCTACATGTTTATTTTACTGGATTTTCTCACAGCTGCTGGTTTCATGGTGTATTTTCTGTTTTGCTAGCCTACATTAAATGTCTGTGAGCAGGTCAGTACTCTAATGTTTCCAGAAATAATCTCAGACCTTCAGGATGTGTGTCTTCCTCTCTCATCCAGCTCACGCTAATCTTCTGTCTAGATAAAACCATGTAGACACTTAAACTGTTGTGGATGCCTTTGCCTCGTGTTTATCCTTTTGTCTTTATTAAAGTGTTATTGAAAATGTAGCAGAAGATCACACACTTTAATGAGATTCGCTCACAGGTTCAGTCAGTGGCGAAAGATCGCTTTTTTCCTCATTTCGGGTTCGTATCAGTACTGAGGATACCACAGCGCTTTTTTTGATTGGTGTAGAGAAATGTTATGGAGAATTTAATTTCCACTACTTTTTGTACTTCAGGCAGCACATGAGCTATATTCTTATTTGTTTTGGTGTGAAAGATTTAAGAAAGACGAAGCATTTTAAAACGACTGATTAGTGTGATGCTGGATGAAGATGAAAGCACTTTGTTTACCTCAGCCTTACCCCGCATAGGTCATTTTAGAAACAATAGTGTCTTGCTGTGCTCTGATTCTTTGTGCTGTGTGGAGTTTATCTGTCTATTTCTCTCTCTATCTTTCTCCCCTCCCTTTTCCCTCTCTCCCTCCTGTCCTTACTAAGGGTCAAGCGAGGTCTGTTCATATGATAGTCAGCCTTCTTCAGTCAGAAGTACACGAATGACAAAGTTCTCTGTCCTGTCAATTTTGTTTAGTTATCCCCAAATTGGTGAATGCACTCTCACTGTGGACATATAGTTTGAAGAGTTGCTGGTGCCACAAGATATTTTGTCTCTTTGCTTCAGAGTGTGCTGTGTGACTTTCATAGTGTTTGCCTTTTACCCATTTTCTCCCTGTTTCTGATGGAGGCGTAGGAAAAGCTGTTACAACTTCAAATACAATGGAAATGGTTGCAGTGGCTTTTTGCAAACACTGCATGCCTCTTTCTGTGTTGTTCTCAGATCAATGCTTTTGGTAAATTCAACCCAGCCATGTGCATGAAACAATTGTCCAGGCAAGTTGAGTCTAGATTAGGGATGCACCGAAAAAAAAAAAAATGGCCAAAACTGAACGTTTCTTTATTTATATAAATGATTATAAAATTCGTAACTAAACTGTTTCCCAAAATAAGTCCTGTGTTTAGTCAGGAATGAATGTCTGTATTTTAATAAGTTGGTTTGACATCATTAGGTTTAATAACATGAGTTTAATTGATTATTCTTTTATATTTGTTCATAAACTTTTAGAAAAATGACAAGACAATAATATATGAATATGTATGAAGGTGTATGTTATATTATTACTAATATTTAATAATAAAAAAAACATTAAACAAAATAACAAAAACATCTAAAATGAGTGATGTAAGTCACATGGATGTGTTGTGTGTTTAATGTGAGTGTCGTTGGCTACAGACACTGAAACACTTCACATTTCTTCTGCTAATTATGAGACGCTCCCTAACACTGCAGCAGGGAGCACAAACACAAAGCTAAGCGGCTGTATTCTGGCTTCATCATAATAAGTGCAGTTTAGTAAAGGTTGAGCTTGTAGCTTGTCTTCTTCCATTTCACCACCAAACTGTAACTGTGCTGGTGAATCTGTTTTGTTAACTGGCGAGAAAAAGCACAATTAACAATGTAACAGTGACCATTAAAAATGTAATTGTTCAGTATACATTTTTTTCATTTATTTGGCTGAGTACCAAAAGTGTGTTTCTTGCCAATTTTGGCCGAATAATTTTAGTTGCCAAATATTCGGTGCTTCCCTAGCCTTGATCAGTGTTTGGGTAGTTACTTTAAAATTGCGAATTGCTAGTTAGACCTCTGGAACTGTAATTGGATTAATTTAATAATTTTTTCCTGGAAAAAGTACTATTGTGACTCATTACTTCTGTATTACTCTATAAAATCCAAACAAATCAGTATCAACCACAATGACCACAGCTCAAAAATATTATGGGGAAACTTACATCATGCATTAGTTTTGAATTGAAAAATAATTCACATTGAATATCTTTACAGATTTTGTGTAATTTGTTGAGAACAAAGCCAAAGCCTTCAACCCTTTGAGATGGATTCAAAATCAAAAATCAAAGAAATTAAATTACAGGCTGATCCAATTTGCGTGAATTTCATCACAGCTCATAATGCGACTTGGTAGTGTGTATGGCATACCGCGTCCCTGTATGCACTCCCAGCAATGTCTGGGCATGCTCCTAATGAGTTGATGGATGAGGTCTTGGGGGATCTCCTCCCAGACCTGGATCAGGGCATCAGTGAACTAATGGACACTCTATGGGCTACATGTTGGCCTTGGGCGCCTTTGAAATGTCCCAGAGGTTCTCATTTGGGTTCAGGTCTGTGAGAATGTGTGGGCCAATTAATAGCATCAATGCCTTTGTCATCAAAGAACTGCCTACAAACTCTGCCACATGATGCTGAACATTGTCCTACACTGGGAGAAACTCTGGCTTTGAGGATCCCATTGCCTACCAGCAGTCACGGTAGCGTTAGCTATCAGAGGTTTGTGTAACCATCCAAGGTTACACCTCCCCAGACCCACTGCCATACTGGTCATGCTGGGTGACATAACGTTCACCATGGCACCCTTTCATGTCTGTCAAATGTGCTCATTGTGAACCTGCTTTCATCCAAGAGAACAATGAGTTTGGCAGACCTGCCAATTCTGGTGTTCTCTAACGTATGATAATTGAGCTGCATGGTACTAGGCTGTTCACGAGTGAGGGAAGAATGGAGCGTGAGATTGACAGACGGATTGGTGCAGCCTCTGCAATAATGCGGTCGCTGCAGCGGTCCGTTGTGGTGAAGAAGGAGCTGAGCCAAAAGGCAAAGCTCTCGATTTACCGGTCAATCTACGTTCCTACTCTCACCTATGGTCATGAGCTTTGGGTAATGACCGAAAGGACGAGATCGCGGATACAAGCGGCTGAAATGAGTTTCCTCCGCAGAGTGGCTGGGCGCTCCCTTAGAGATAGGGTGAGAAGCTCGGTCACTCGGGAGGAGCTCGGAGTAGAACCGCTGCTCCTCCACGTCGAGAGGAGCCAGCTGAGGTGGCTTGGGCATCTGTTTCGGATGCCCCCTGGACGCCTCCCTAGGGAGGTGTTCCAGGCATGTCCCCCCGGGAGGAGGCCCCGGGGAAGACCCAGGACACGTTGGAGAGACTATGTCTCTCGACTGGCCTGGGAACGTCTCTGTGTTCCAACCGAGGAGCTGGCTGAGGTGTCTGGGGAGAGGGAGGTTTGGGTTTCCCTGCTCAGACTGCTACCTCCGCGACCCGGCCCCGGATAAAGCGGTAGATAATGGATGGATGGATGGTACTAGGCTGTGGGCACAGGCCTCACTATAGGATGTCAGGCCCTCATGCCACACTAACTTTTTGTGGGTTTTTTGACAGTTTATTCAGAAAACAGAATCAGTAGCTGGAGATCTTTTCTCAGACTTTGGCAGTGCTCCTCCTGTTCTTTCTTGCACAGATTAGCAGATGTCGGTCTTGCTGGTGGCTTGATGCCCATCTGCAGACCGACTCTGCTCTCTTCATGTAATGACTCATGTCCTGGTATCTCTGCTGGTGCTCCTGAGACTGCTGGGAGAGACGACAAACCTTCTCGTGATGGCATGTATCGATTTCCTATCCTGGAGAAGCTGGGCTGCCTGTATGAATGGACCTCATAGTGACGACAGTCTTAGCAAAATGTAAAACTAGAGAAGAATCAGTGAGGAAGGATAAGTGAGTGACTGTTGCCACCAGCTGCATAACCATTCTGTTTTTGTGCAACAGTTTGGACAGACCGGTCACCCTGAAATTTAATTGACTTGATTAAATGATAATTAAGTGTTCCCTTAATTTTTTTTGAGCAGTGAATATTTTTTTTACATATGTTGATCTGTTCAGCCGTGTACAAGACAGAAATACACTGAAATGAATAGATGACACTGTACAAACAACCAGAAACTTGCAAGTAAAAAAAGCGTTTCATGAATAAAACATCCAGCTGTTCCTGAATGATAATGGAGTCTCAGCTGTTTTGGTGAGTTTTGGGGTCTCTCTACTTCAGCACGGGATGTTTATCCATCGATTCCTGAATGTGTGGTGGTGGATATGTTCTTTCAGTGAAATGAACAGCATCATTCAAATGTCTATGTGCTCTCTGCCAAATTAAGGAGGAACAGCACGCCAATACTTCTGCAAACTACGATGTGGAGCTTCTGCATCATCGAGATGCTCACATGGAGTTTATCAAGAGTGGTATGTACTGCATTTTTGCTCCTTTATTTATACTTAATATAAACATTTGTCAGTGTAGAAACAACACAGTAACGAGCTTTGCTGTTTCAGAGATGCTCAGACCCAGTCACCTGCTCATAAAATTTTCCCTTGTCAGAGTCGCTCAGGTCTTCACATCTGTCATGTTGACTATGAGATCTGACTGCTCTCCATCCATCCATCCATCATCAACCGCTTTATCCGGGGCCGGGTCGCGGAGGTAGCAGTCTGAGCAGGGAAACCCAAACCTCCCTCTCCCCAG
>BRDA01002941.1:85580-97664 GCA_036984385.1 Crenuchus spilurus | reverse complement strand
CACAGTACAGGAGGAAGTGTTGTGTAATGTATCGGCGCACAGTACAGGAGGAAGTGTTGTATAATGTATCAGTGCACAGTACAGGAGGAAGTGTTCATATTGTGAATGTACTGAATAACAAACTCCAAAATCTCCATGCAGACCACATCACCACCTGATCAGGAGAGAACTGCATGCTGGACATTTTCAGCACATGTTGTATGTCTGTATATTCCATCACCAGATCTTCAGTCGTATATAACTTCTGTATCATATGTCCTGTAATGACCGGAGTATCATGCTGCTACAGTTCTGCAGCTCGGCAAGCTTTATTTACTGTTTGCAGGACAGCTGTGCATTACCCATGTTATTAGATTGATTGCATCAAATGGTTCAGTCCAGATTCCGATTCTGTGCCATAATTGCAGCGATGAGAGCTGATTTCTCTGTTTATTGTTGTGACTACACAGACCTGATTGTTGAAGCTGCTTGGATGCATGAGTGCACAATAAATGTGCTGTGGAATGAAACTGAGCAATCTGTTTATATTTTCAGTCAGAATGAGAGAAACTGAGAATGTTTAGGTGTGGTTCTGGTTATGGGCTTACATCAGGGGCTGTTTTTAATGCTAAATTAGCATTTTGAGGACATTTTGGACCTTAAACATCTCTACATCAAGCTTGATGACTACTCGGAGAGCTGTGCCTCATTTCTGCCTTAAACTCAGAAGGTTTATGATTCATTATAAGCTTGTACTCGACACTTACGGACCACTTCATTAATATCACAGACGTTGTATTGACTCATTTTGTACTTTGTACAGACTGTAGTCCATCTGTTCCTCTCACCCTGGTGTTCCGTGGTCAGGACCCTAGCATGATTAGATTAGAGCTGTGTATTGACAAGAGCCTGTAGAAGCTATATGCATATATTGTGATGCACACTGATAAACCATTATGACCACCTCCTCGTATCTACACTCATTGTCCATTTTAGCTGCACTGAGCAAACAGGCGATTAATGCACTAACACACCACCACCATGTCAGTGTCACTGAGAATGACCACCTGCTCTGTGGGGGGTCCTGATCATTGTAGAACAGGGTGAACAGAGTACACAGAGAAACAGATGGACTACAAAGTGCACCTGTATGCTCAGTGGAGCTAAAATGGGCAGTGAGTGTATGTTTATAACCAGCACCAGATCCTAAACTCTAATCAAACGTGTAGCAGCACAAATAGTTAATACAGACCAACGTCTTTTAGGATTTATAATAAAACTAGTTATATAATCTATCTAGTCTAAAATTAGATTCCATAAATACACAAACGGGCGGCACGGTGGCTTAGTGGTTAGCATGTTCGTCTCTCAGCGCTGAGGTCTTGGGTTTGAGTCCACATCTGAGCGGAGTTTCCATGTTCTCCCCGTGTCTGCGTGGGTTTCCTCCGGGGACGCCGGTTTCCTCCCACAGTCCACAAACATGGAGATCAGGTGAATTGGCTACTCTAAAAAATGTCCGTGTGTGTGTGTGTTCACCCAGCGATGGATTGGCGCCCTGTCCTGGGCTTAGTTGAATAGCGTAATGCCGTGCCCTGTGCCCAGTGAGGGGGTAGTGACAGTGAGGACCCTGATTAGGATTAAGCGGATGTGATGAATGAATGAAATACACAAACTCTTAGCAGATCCTGCAAAAAGCTCATACAAACCACACACTGGCAGAACGTCTATATATCAGATTTCTGTCAGCTTTTAAAACGAGTCCCTCTCTTCTAGACAGATGTGGAGAGGAGAACGACAAAGAGCCTGAGTGGGCGTCATCATCACATACCTCTTCATACAGCTCTGGGGGGGGGGGGTGAGACCCCTGTGGATAATCTCTGTGATTCTCTGGTTTTACTCTTTATAAGTGTGTGTTTGAGTAAAACGAATGTTTTTGTTTGATTCTGTAAACGACTGACAACAATTTTAAATAAAATGATTCTCATTTAGAGGCGTAGTTACAGAAAAGGCCAGAATAAGGTAAGAGATGCTGTATTTTCAGACCTCAAATAAAAAAACAAGCAGATTTTAAAATGACGCAGCACCAATGGGACTTGGGACGGGTTCAGAAACCAATATTAGGTTGAATACGCGTCTCCACCAGTCTTTCAGCTTTAGTGCCACAAATTCAAGCAGCTCAGCTTTGTTTGGTGGCTTGTTGACCATCCAGCGCCCTCCTGATCACATTCCAGAGGTCCAGGTCTGGAGACTGAGCTGGACATTTGGTCTTTGTGTATTCTCTCCTGGAAAAGCCACAAATAAAAATGTTTCAGTAGTGATTTTTTACATTTTCACCCAGTTTTGGAAGGCCAATCAGCCCAGCCCAATATCCCCAAACACTTATAAAGCTCCCATCACTGGTTAGGTTTAGGTGGAGGAGAAAGGCTCTGCTGCCGATACATCATCGCTGGGCAGCAAACATGCTCAGAGGAAGCCCAGCTCTGATACATCAGAGACACCTGAGCCAGCCAGCATCACAGTGGGAGTGATGGTGAGAGAGCCACACCTACCCACCCGGGTTTAGAACCAGTGATCCTCTGGCCAAAGTGTCAGCGCCTTAGTCCACTGAGCCTCTCAGAGCCCTCTATATTCCCTATATATATCCTCTGATTCTGCACAGTTTAGACAGGTTTGATGTCCATCCAGAATCCAGTAGGCTTCAGTGCATCTACTTTACAAAATGTACCAAATTCTACAGTAATCTGAAGTGTTTTCAGTGACTGTAGCCATGTATGGCTTTCTCAGCACTCCCCCCTTACTTTCTTTCTTCTAAAGGGCAAGTCCTGCAGACCTCATCTGTCAGACCAAGAGCCCAGCGAGAGAAAAAGACCTTCCCAGCTTAAGCCTCCAACGGCGAGAACATATCTGAAGGTATGTCTGATTCTGGCTGTAGATTTTTCTTTGAAGGTTGTCTGGATAATTAAATCTTCCTCAGATATAGTCATCACATGATTGACATCTCTTCAGTTCTGTCCTCCAGACTAAATTGAATGAAAGTGGGAGGTTGTCACAGCAGTGTAATGGATTTGAGACATAGAGCTGGAGGTGATGGCACTCCTGACAAAGTTTTTTTTTTAGCAGTAGGAAGCTCTGCTGATGCTCTTCAGTGGTGCAGGTTTGCGCTGCATCAGTCAGGACTTGTTCTTGTTTGTCTTTGTGAAGATGGAGCAGGAGATTTCTAAAGTGCAGAGGAAGATGTCAGACCTGGAGTCTGTTCTTCAGCAGAAGGACGTGGAACTAAAAGCCTCAGAGACCCAGAGGACCATTCTGGAGCAAGACTTGGCAACCTACATCACAGAGTGCAGTGTGAGTTGGCAATAACAATGTGTCTACAGTTTTCTTTACAAAAAAAAGTACCACAGTAGTACCATCATGATAGAACCGTGTTTTTTTTACAGTACCGTGGTGGTAGAACCATTACAGTGATGCAACTACCTTGTAAAAAATGTACCATGGTGATACCATTATGGTGTGACTAGTTTTTGGATGCCAGCATGATGGTAGTACCACGGTACACTACAGTAATATAACCGGTTCTTAATATGATACATTTGTTGTGTTACTGAAGTTTTGCCATTTCAGTACCATCATGGTAGTGTCCAAAAACACATGATGGTTTTACCACAATAATACACCCGAGCTGGTACCACAGTACATTTTTGTAAGGTGATGTGTCTAAACGATGTTTTATGTGGCTCTGTGTAGAGTCTGAAGCGCAGCCTGGAGCAGGCTCGGATGGAGGTAACGCAGGAGGATGATAAGGCTCTACAGCTGCTCCATGATATCCGTGAGCAGAGCAACAAATTGCAGGAGATTAAAGAGCAGGTACAGTATGAGTGCTCTCACTCTTTATACAGTCGTGTGCTTCTGCTGAGTCTCTGTTACACCCATACTTTCAGTGGCATTCAAATTGTTTTACACTAAAGTGCCAGCCCACATTTGTGGCATATGGAGATTGTATTGAGATACGTGTCCAAATGTTTGCGGACGCCCCTTCTGTTGAATGCACTGAGCTACTTTAAGTTGATGTACAGATGTACACACAGCTTGTCTAGTCCCTGTAGAGAAGTACTGCCAAAAGAATAGGACTAAACACGAGCCTGTTGGCACCTGTTTCTAATGCCAGGTGTGGTGGCTATAAAGCACCCTAGCATTGAGTGTGGAACTGTGTTCTCTGCTCCATCCAGTACTTTGGGATGAGATGGGCATGAGGATCATCCAACATCCTGACCTCACTCGCTGAATACAATCAGATCCTCACAGCAGTGCTTCAACATCTAATACAAGTCTTTCCCTGCACAGTAGAGACAACAAACGCAGGACAGACTCTTTCATTTCAGAAGAATCAATGAGTGAGCTGGTGTCCCAGTGCTTTTGGTCGGTGGTTTGAAATTAGTGCTGGATGATAAAATGATAAGATGTTTTTTCTCGATGACGATGATAAGCCTGGACAATAGAATTTGATAAGCATTAACTTTCGTTTCCATTTCACGTCTAAGCAGCTTGACGGTGAGTTCAGAAGTCTAATACTGCTGCTTGTTAGCTCCTCCTCACCAGCACCGCCGAAGTGCACTGTTGTGTTTAAGACAAGCTGTGATTGGCTGGGTGAGAGAGCGCGAGGTCGCTGTGTGCTCATCTGTTTGTGTGAGATGGAGGGGGGGCTCGCTGTGTGTGTGTGTGTGTGTGTGTGTCTCACCGAGTGCTAGCATTAGCCTGTTAGCTTGGCTGTCTAGCCTGTTATTTTGGAGTGCCTGCGGCGGACAGCAATCATACTGTTTCAAAAATAAAGCGACGACTGTAAACATCTTTCTCGTCCATCCTGTCAACGCATCCAGCCGGACGCTACAATATTATGTTCTGGCAATAAACATTTTAATATTTTAAATAGTAACATGTCATATATTTAGTCTGATGTTTTTAGAAAGATGTTTAAAACTATGACAGTGTTAGAAAATTTAATATCGTGATAGTTATCGAGATTGATCAATATAGAAAAAATTATCGTGATAAAAGTTTTGGCCATATCGCCCAGCTCTAATTGAAATTCAGATTTTTACAGAAAGGTCTCGGACTGGACACCAGACGCTGGAAGTCAACGTCAAATAAGAAAGGATGGAAAGAGATTCAGGCAGAGAATGAGATTCATACTTAACATAATGACTCTCTGAGTCCTCAACTCAGTTTAATTTGAACCAGCTCAGCTGCAGGGATATAATAAAGGTGCCCTCTTAATATGAGTCATATTACAAAGTCATATTCATATAAAACAGAGCTGCGTCTCCCAGCCTTTCAGTCACCACCTCGGCAGTACGGTGGCTCGGTGGTTGGCATGTCTCTTGGCGCTGAGGTTTTGATATCAAGTGCCCATCTGTGTGGAGTTCCCATGTTCTCCCCGTGTCTGCGTGGGTTTCCTCCCACAGTCCAAAAACACGGAGGTCAGGTGATCTGGCTACTCTAAATGACCCTGGTGTGTGTGAATGTCTCTGTAGGCCCAGATGGTTGGTCCTGGGTGACCCCCCTAGTGCTGTATACAGTCCTCCAGGTGAACAGTCGCTGCACATGTTTGCCCGCTGCTTCTCGCTGGCGTGTGGTTGAGCTGTAAGTGTGTAAAATGGTTGTGTTGAGTGTAAAGTGTCCTTGGGTGTGAGAAAGGTGCTATAGAAGTGTAACATCCATTCAGTCATCACAGTCGGTGACCAAGAATCTATTCTTTTGCACTCAACTCGCCACCAGTAGCTTAACATTAACAGCAGGATTGTTTAGAGGGCAAGTTGATGCCCCTTCATCTTTCCTGCATCTCAATCTAAAGGCCACATCACTACGTAATTACCCCAGCAGGGCTGATGCTGATGTCTGGATCTCAGATTAGAGGTGCAGCTGATTAGATCATCTGATTGACTTGGAGATGTACTGTCTTGACTGCACAGATCAGCCATAACATTAAAACTCATTTAGCTAAAGTGGCAAAAACCACCAAAACGGCTCCGACCCACCGAGTCAGGGACTGCACGAGACATGTCCTGGTATCAAGTCCTGCAAGTCCATTCAGTTGTCAGGTGGATCAGATTTGCTGTTCAATCACATCACCTATTCTTGGATTGAGGTCTGGAGAAGTCCGGTCCTTCTGACAGGGAACATTCCACAAACCTTGCCCCTTCAGAGATGCTTAGACCAAGTCTTCTAACCATAACTGTGTGTGTGGCCTTTGTCAGAGCAGCTTATTCAGTAACAATTAGGTTGAGGTGGACCACAATGGACCAACATCAGCACCTCAGACAATCACAGAACCTGCACACTGGACTTCAGACAGCTTGGACTGTGTGTCTCAGACTCTAGGAGCTGATTTACTAATGAAATCTGAAAACTTTGGACCAGTTCTGGTTCTGCTTAGTCCAGGTAAGACACTTGTGATGTTGTCTCTGGTTCAGGAGTGTTGATATTAGGAATGTGGCAGCTGTAGCTCTGAGAGACACACAGTGTTTATACTGTTTAAGTTTAATGCATTGAAGCAAAAAAGACTCAAAATGTGAATTAATGTGTAACAAATATGACCTATTTAAATTAAATTCTAAACAAAACATGAACTTTTTCCAAGCTTTTCTGTTTGTTTTGATGTAGGACTGTGGATTTTGCAGTACGTCATGTATAAGATATAGAAAGTCATGAATAATCCAGAGCTTTGGACCCGTTCATAAGTCTTCAGCTTTTGTTAGTGTCAGAGTAGCAGGTGTGAATTATTTACAGTGTGTTTAATTCTTCATGTTTGCTGTTGGGAGCCCTTAACATGCTCTGGTGCTTTAGAGAGTGTCCTGGACCAGTGTCCTGGACCCGTCTTCATTAAGCTACACTGTATGTGGTTTCCTGTGATACACGTGCTAATTAAACACAAGTCATAATCTGGCAACACCTTCCGTCCTGGAGCATGGATATGTGTGACGCTGCTTTATTAAAGTCTTTATTTAGTCCGAAGCTGTAAACTCTGCCCCCCCTCGATGTTCTGATGTAAAAAATAAAGACATAAAGTGTGTTCTGTCAGGTTAACGTCCACTATTAATCTGGAAACATTAAGCAGTTATTTTGATACAAATTAATCAAGTCTGACGCCAACTTCCTCCTGTAATTCTATCAGCATCAGAGTTCAGAATGTAGATTAATTTAATTTACATTTTTTACATCATTTACATTACACTCGATGTCCATTTCAGCTCCACTGAGCCTACAGGTGCACTGTGTACTGACTGTAGCCCATCTGTCTCTCTGTGTACTCTGTTCACCCTGTCTTACAGTGATCAGGACCCCCCACAGAGCAGGTGGGTCATTCTCAGTGACACTGATGTGGTGGTGGTGTATTAGAGCTGCTGGAGATGTTAAACACTGTGTCACTCACTGTCCTCTATTAGACACACACCTTATTGGTCTTGTAGATGTAAAGTCAGAGACAGCAGCTCAGCACAGTCTGTGTTGGTCCTCTGGTCCTGATGCTGTTGGCTGATTGGTCACTATTTCCTGACACTGAGGTGTTTAAAGCTAACACACACTAACACACCACCGCCACATCAGTGTCACTGAGAATGATCCACCTGCTCTGTGGGGGGTCCTGACCATTGAAGAACAAGGTGAACAGAGAGACAGATGGACTACAAAGTGCACCTGTATACTCAGTGGAGCTAAAATAGACAATAAGAGTAGATACAAGGTAGGTGGCCATAAGCATCACAGGTACGTGGGAACACCTGTAGTGGCTTTATGAAGAGTAAAAATGGATAAAATGGATTTTGGGTGAAGGCTGCATCTCTGTCCTTATTAATCTTTTATAATAATAATAAGAAAACATTCATACCATTAGTTCATGAATTCCCTGCAACCCCCCAGTACACGTGGTCCCCCCCAGTGTTCAGTTAATGGCTATGGCCTTTTGAGGTGTGAGCTTTAGGAATGAGTTCAAGTAATGTTCCCTCCTGAACAAAAGCTTCACATGAGCCTGAATAGACCCTGGCTAGCGCCAGGCTGTGCCACAGCATCCAGGCAAAATGAGCTCCTGTCATACTGCAGTCTTCCAAATACTTCTTTTGTACATTTCAGCATGTGAACCAGTGCTGAATAGGTAGCGTGGAGTGTTAGGCTAATCCATATGATACGGAGGGGGGAGCCGAGAGAAAAAACGAGCTGCTCTCTGGCATCCTTCTGCTCCTCCAGCTCCATCGCACTGTGGTTGCCATGGAGACTGAGGATGGTGGCCAGGAGTGAAGGGTGTGCAGATGCAGCGAGGAGACCGTCATGTGCTGCCGAAAGTCTTCAGTTAGCCGTGCTCGGCGTTCAGGCTGGATTTTCTTCCTCGTTTCCTTATAATGGCTTTTTACGGCAGGAGCACTTCACTTACTCACTTCTCCATCAGCCAAACATTCCACAAGACTCCTACTTAAAAAGTACCTCAGTGATGCCATGAAAGTACCAGGGCAATAACATCATGGAGTAACCGTGTAATTCTAAAGCCATCAGATACAGCCAGGGTAGTACCACAGTAAGGTTTAGGGAGGGGAGCTCTGGAGCGCTTTTGTAATGTGGTTGAAGTGTTTGTGAAGGTGACAGAGTTCAGCGTTATTAGGCCGGCCTCCGCTCGTTCTGTGGTTTTTAGCAGATATGTTTTACAGGAGCAGCTTCACAAGCACTCAGCTAATTATGTTTGAAGTGCCGGCCTGTTTTATGTTCCACTAGCATCACACTGGCCTAATTTTTCATTGTGCTGCCTGGACAACAGCAAACTTTTTTTTTCAACAATGTTTATGGTAAACAGGAAGAGAAGAGAACCTTAGGAATAAAACATTCAGGCTTTGACTGAAAATACAAAATAAAGACGGTAGAACGATCAGCAAGAGGTGCAGAAAGTTTGTCTTTAGGGAAAAATAAGAGATAATAGGCTTATCTGTGGGTGGCATGTTGGCTAGCACATTTACTTCTCAGTACTGAGGTCTTGGGTTCGAGTCCCCATCTGGGTGGAGGTACCATGTTCTCCAAAAACATGGAGGTCAGGTGAATTGAGTACTTTTAACTTTCCTGGTGTGTGTGTGTCCAGTGATGGATTAGTGCCCTGTCCTGGGTTTAGCTAAGATAATGTGATGCCCTGCATCCAGTGAAGTGGATGGAAGCTTCTCTGCATGCTGATATAAGAAATTAATAGACAAGGCAGAAGCAACCTTATCTCCACCAAGTCCATTAGCTTGGTATATGACAACACTTTGAAGGCCATTATCCTGCATATATGCCAGTTTGGGTTACCTGTAAACAGATATTTACAGTTATTATGGTTACCAATGGTTGCTATAGTTAGTTAAAAGTAATGTCTGTGATATAAAAGGGAAAACAGCCTTCCAGGTGTTGCATGACTAGCCTAGTTTACTTCGTTGTCATGGTTCAAAGTTTCCAGCCAAAGGCTGATACTGGTTTGTGCAGGTAATAATGTAAGTTATTACACACACACACACACACACACACACATTAGACTACACACAATTATGTTAATTTTGTTTACTGTGGTTGCTATGATGACTCTTTTTTTACTGGATCGACATCATAATTGTCCTATAAGATCGACGACTGCCAGCCAATCAGAAAAGAGTGTTTATTGATTGGTTGATTGATTTATTATTGAACCAATGTTTTAATGTTTGTATATAAAAAAATATATATATTTCCAAAATATAAATGGGAAAAGCCTTCTAAGTGTGCTATTATTGATTATTAATAATTAATAATAATAAAAACTAGAAAAGGAAAGTTTGTGAACAAACTTTGAAATTGGCTTGAAAAAGCCCGCTAATGACATTATAATGTTAAACTTTCAATAACTCCTGGTTATAATTAATGACTTAACTGGAATAAGACAAAACAATAAAATAAAAATAAAAAATAAACCAAATAAAAAAAATTAATGAAATAAAAAAATAAAACAGGATTAAATAACAAGTTGTTAATTGATTATTATAGTTATTAAAAAGTTGCTAAAATGGATAGAGAGACTTATAGCTTATGATGTTATGTTGATGTTGCCTGATGTCTGTCAAGTGGGCTAAAACTGTATGACTACAGCTGTAAAGATTTAGCAAATGGGTTGCTATGGTGTTGCTTGGTAGTTGCTATGGTATTTCAGGTGGTTGCTAAGGTGTTGCTAGCTGGTTGCTATGGTATCGAAGGTGGTTGTTAAGGTGTTGCTATGTGGTTGGTATGGGATTTCAGGAGATTGCTAAAATGTTGCTATGGTATCCAAAGTGGTTGCTAATATGTTGCTAGATGGTTGCTATGGTATTTCAGGTGGTTCGCAAGGTGTTGCTAGGTGGTTGCTATGGTATCCAACATGGTTGCTAAGGTGTTGTTAGGTGGTTGCTATGGTATTTCAGGTGGTTGCACTTTAATAATGGACTTGGTGAAGGAAACTCTGCTCTGAGTTCTTTGCCTTCTGGTCCATTGTTTTGGTGTGTACCTCGCAGGCTTTCCTGCTCGCCACATTTAGACATTTTTGTGTTTTTATGCATACAAAGTAACGGTGAACAGTCATCTAAAGAGAAGTCAATGTGTTTGTTGTAGAACTGCTTTCTTTAGTTGTGGATGAGGAAAACGTTGGGTGGACTACACTAGTTTGCCTTGTAATGGGGACCGTTTGTGATTTCTAGAGTACTGATATAGAACAGTGTATTGTTCTTCATAGGTGTCCTATTATATACCTGCCAGCCAATCAGAAGAGAGTATTTCTCATCTCTGAGGTCTAAAGGCAGAGGAAAGTGCCGTCAGTGTGTTTGTGTGGTGTGTGGTTGGTCTACAGTGGCGTTAAACTCCTACAGTCTGTACACAGGGGAACATTAAAGCAGTTTGAGACTAAATGAGAGAAGCTGTTTCTGAACGTTTGTCGCCTACAATATTACATAAAGTGTTTTTATACTCTGCAGATGTGTTTCTGAGCGTTTTTGGGTGGTTGTTTTCTCACTCAGTCTGTGTTCAGCTCTATTTTAGGATCCAGTGCAGATGTTTTGTGCCTACTTCTGCACGCAACATCAGTTTCATGACTGAAGTTGTTTGCACAGTAGAGCAATTAGCGTGCTATTGATAATTAAACGATCACGCTATCTGAGAGGGTTGACGCAGCTCGGCTGTGTTGAGTCACTGTAAACAGATGAGCTTCACTTTATAGACTTCAGCAAGATGCTAATTTCACAAAATGTCAAGAAGCTCTTCTTTGTCATTTCTGGTGGCTGTAATTACAGTTTTGATTACTGCAAAGTCTCACTGTACTTTCTTATGACTTTCTGCACTCTGCTCACGTTTTTCAGAAAGGCCAGTGTCTTTAACAGTGGAGTCAAAGCTGAGCAGCTGATTTTAACCCTAAAATGAGCAAATCAATGTTGTGCTCAACTGATAATCAACCAATTTGTCTTATTTAGCCAGATTTTTTATTAATAACATAAAGTCAGCATGTAACCACTTTTCTGAAATGGACATTTTCAGTTTGTCAGTCAGTACCTCATAAAATGATCCACTTCAGCTCCAGTTTCATAACAAATAATCTGCTATAATAACACAGGTTCTGTAAGACCACCTCCGCTTTTAGGGTTTGAACTCACAGTATTTGGAACACAGGGCCTTCTTTGGCATCAGTGGTCCATGTGGCACCACTGTTATGCTGTTGGGAGGCTCAGTGTACAAGACGTCTCTTCTCAGTACAGCTTCACTGCAGCAGCTCTAGAACATCACAGTCAGTGGTTTCTGAGGTTCTACCTCCACCATGCTTCACAGATACCTGCTGGACATCTGTCACATCACTTTTTTTTTTGCCTGTGATGATGGTTTTGCACTCTCATACAGTGCAGTAAACTCTGTCACATCCCAGGCCAAGTATGTTTAAAATGTTTACCAGTGCTGAACTAAAAATGATTTAGGAGAACTTGGTGAACCTCAAGCCGCTCAAAAAAGTGCAGTAAGTTGTCATGTCATGTCACACGCCGTCATCGCTTGGCGATGGTAGGCTGCACAGACGAGTCACTTCTCTCCAATGCCATCTGTCTCTGGTTGCTTGTA
>BRDA01002941.1:49646-61076 GCA_036984385.1 Crenuchus spilurus | reverse complement strand
TTTCTCCAAACATAACACTTTTCATTTAAACCTAAAAGTTCTGTTTTGGTCTCATCTAGCAGTGCCCTGCCAATCACCTGGTGTTGCTGCACAAACACTCTGCAGTCTTAAAGAAATATACTAAGCTAATTAGTTTCTGATTAGCTGAACCATGTACAAGCATTACGACTGCAGGTGCTGTACTGTTTGGACTTGAGGTTTGGAAATGGTTAACACACTGAAAGACAAAATCTCATTTTGTTAAATTAGCCCATAATGCACCCATGTGTCATTTTAAGCCCACATGCTGTTTTATGGTGAAATATCACTGCAGTGACTCAGGTGGTGACACAAGGCACACATGCATAAAAATTGCTTATTTCAGCTGCGACCAATCCATTACTCAACCAGCTCAGAGTCAAAGGTCAAAGACAGGGTCAAACCGGCCTTCAGAGGACAGAGAGTCTGAAATGGCAGGAAAAAAAAGATAAAAACAGCTCATCTTAGATCATATAAATGGCTCAGAGAGTAGAGTCTATGGTTGTCCTAAAGGTTTAGGATGTGAAGGTGGAGCTGAGGTGGTCCAGTGATCTGGAGAACAACATCTGAGCTTTGTAACTCAGAAAAATCCTCTAAGTCGGGGGGACATAATATTTCCAAATGTTTGTGGACACCACTTCTAATGAATGCATTCAGCTAGAGTGCCTTTCAAAAGTATTCACTCCCCGTTTCTTTTTACCTATTTTGTAACATTACAACCTGAATTTAAAAAATATTATCTTTCCTGTATAAAAAGTATTATTACCTGTATAAAAATATTTTGGGGAAATAAAAACTGAAAAGTGGCATGTGCATATGTATTCATACCCCTAAAAAGTTTTTGTGCAGCCAATTAACTTCAGAAGTCACATGCTTAGTGAAATGTAGTCCAGCTGTTTGCAATCTAAGTGTCACATGATCTGTCAGTATATACACACCTTATCTGAAAGACCCCTGAAGCTGTAACACCATTAAGGAAGAGGCATCATTAACCAAACACCACCATGAAGACAAAGGAGATCTCCAAAAAAGTCAGAGACAAAGTTGTTGACAAGTACAAGTCAGGGTTGGGTCATAAAAATATCCAAATCTGATGATCCCCCAGAGCACCATAAAATCCATTATCATCAAATTGAAAGAACATGGTACCACAACAAACCTGCCAAGAGAGGGCTGCCACCAAAACTCTCAGACTTTGTAATGGATGGTGCTAAATGCAGGGATATTCTGTCAGTGATTGGAGACTGAGACAGAGGTTCACCTTTCAGCAGTACAATGACCCAAAGCACACTGCTAAAGCAACACTCAAGTGATTTAAGGGGAAACGTGTAAATGTATTTAGAATGGCAGAGTCAAAGCTGAGACCTTAATCTAACTGAGAATCTGTGGTCAGACTTGAAGATTGCTCTTCACCATCAGAAACCGTCTAACTTGAAGGAGCTGGAGCAGTTTTGGAGGAATGGGCAAAAATCCCAGTGGCAAGCTCATAGAGACTTATCCAAAGTGACTTACAGCTGTAATTACCACAAAATGTGGCTCTACTAAGTACTGACTTTAGGGGGGTGAATAGTTATGCAGACTGAAGTTTTGTTATTTTGTCCTTTTTGTTGTTTTGGTTCTCAATAAATATAAAATTAGATGTTCAGTGTTGTAGATTTTTGTAAATGAAATGGTGCAAAACCTCAAATAATCAATTTTTCCATAATTCCAGCAAATTAGTAGCAAAGCATGGAAAATACCAAGGTGAACATGTACAGATGCACACACGGCTTGTCTAGTCCCTGTAGAGAAGTACTGCCAATAGAATAGGACTAAACATGAACATATTGGCATCATGTCTAATGCCAGGTGTGGGCTAGAGGGGTATAAAGACCCCCAGCATTGAGCTGTGGAGCTGTGTTCTCTGCTCCTTCCAGTACTTTTCAGATGAGGTGGTGGTGATCATCCAACATCTTGAACTAACTTTCTTGTAGCTGAATGGAGTTAAGTCCTCACAGCACTCCTCTAAAATCTATTAGAAAGCCTCCTCTGCACTCATTTTAATACCTTTTTGATTTGAGATGTGTCCTAATACTTTTGTCCTCCAACAGAGTTTTCTCTCCACTTGTTTTTGGTGAGTTTTCAGTTCATTTTGGTTAAAGAACAAAATAGTTTTTAAGTCCGGTGGCCTGAGGGGGCCCTTCCGCACCCACACATGGAAGTTCAAATCCTAATTCTGACAAACTAATCAGGATGTGCAGTCAGAACTCCGGGCTCAAATGCCCTGACGAAGATGCCAAAAATGGAAACGTCTGAGCTATTTCTGCTCTCGGCTCCATTCAAAGGACTTAATAAGTTAAAAAATAATGCCATAAGCTTTTTGTTTCACAGCATGAGCAAGAAGCAAGATGGTGGAGGAGAGCAGAGGCTGTGTGTGTGTGTGAGAGAGAGAGAAGTGGAGCTGCTGAATGCGTGTGGGAGGCGGAGTGTGTGGGTGTGCGGTGTCTCAGTGCTGGCTGTTGTATAACATGAGCGAATGGTAATCATAGACGCTTGTGGGATGGAGAGATGTGTCATCCACTCTCTCTCCGCTCCCCTCTGCCCTGGCTGCGTTGGACTTCACACGGGCAGCAGCACTGCAGCTATGCACCTATATTTGGAGCCTTTTCTCCACAATTCTCCTCTTTTTCTTTCTCATTACAGACCTTCTCTGTGTGTCACTCTCGAGTGGTGTGTTTGGAGGCCTCAGAAAGTCACAGAGCTGCCCAATTAATCTGACCGCTTCATAGGAGCCCCGGCGTTAGAGTACACTTTCATTGTTTTTAAACCGTCTATGAACTTTTGTCACGTACACCTACAAAATGGTGTATGTGGACAAAAATATTGGGACTACTGCTATTCATTGTTTTGTGTTTTCTTTTTTTGGAGCATTGCTGTGAGGATTTGATTGCTTCAGCCACAAGGCATTTAAGATGATCACTGGTACCACCTCATATCCATCTCATCCTAAACGTATTGGATGGAGCAGAGAATTTCACAGCTAAATGCTGGGGGGGGCTTTATACCCCTCTAGCCCACACCTGGCATTAGTCATGGTGCCAACAGGTTCATGTTTAGTCCTATTCTTTTGGCCATTTTACCGATTGTGTTAGCCACATACCACTTGTTCACTAATTAAGATTGTAGATGATGCTGCCTTAGTGGGCTGCAGGACTGAGGTGGATTATTTTTACTGGTGCAGACAGAATTTACTCATTTTAAACATTTTAAAAGCAGGCTAGATTTTAGGAAAAGGCCCCGGATATGGCCTGTTCTTTTACAAGGCACAGATGTTGAGATATTAGGGGAGCATATTTGGGGACTATTATAGACTCTAAACTTAGCTGGACTGGTAATACAGTGCCATGGTGCACAGCAGCCGCTTTACTTTTTAAGGACATTACATTGTTTTAATGTAGATGCAAAAATAGTGATGCTATTCTGTTACCTTTACCTGGGGATTTTTGCCATTCAAGGCTGGGGGCGGAGTCTATCTGTTCATAACATGATCATGCTAGATAGGGCTGGGGAAGAAAATGACTGTAGTTAATGTTAAAAGTCAACTTTCAGAGCAGCGTACAGTCAGTCTTACTCTGAAGGTATTATATGATCCCACCGCGTCAATCTCAAAACACTAACTACAGGAGCCATCTCGTCTTTTGTGCCAAGAAGTATTCAATTATTGAATAAATCAGATTGTCACGCCCCCCGCTGCAGCCCTCACGCTTGTGTATTCATTTCCCACATGCTGTCTCTGTCCATGTGTTTGTCACCATGTGCTTTTTGTTTACATTTACGTCATGTCTTTGTTTACTTTGTCACGTCATCCTGTCTGCTAATATTCAGCACCTGTCCTGTCTGATCCCACAGCCCTGCTTGTTCATTCCTTCTTTTGTTTAAGTTTGTTATTTAAGCTTCCACATGTTTCTGAGCCCTTTGTCAGCCATTAATTGTTCCTGCATGTTTGTGAATGTTATGTTAGTCCACCATTAACATTAGTCTTCATAGAGTTTTCGTTCTGAAGCCACGTTTTGTTTAATATATAATATCACTGGGATTCCACGTCTGCATCCTTACTTCTCCTCAAGCATCCTGTGCCGGTTACACAGACTTAACCTCTAGCGTTGTTAATTACTATGACCTTAGAGTAGCCGGGGCCTGTGCTCTCTGAGTTATCTTGTTCTATTGTTGCTCTCTGATCTTTGCATGTATTCTTGCTCTTCTTATGTTTAGCCTTTCTTTCATGTATTTACTTAGCTGGTATTTATTGACTACAGTGTTTGGATTCTCCAGGTTAGCTCTAGTAAAACTAATTTCTCCTAATCTGTAGGGGTCTGACATCTTTTGTTTTCACGTGCAGCCTGACAGTAAGCTTTTCTTTTGAACTGATCAGTTATAATGTGTTTGAGGCAGTTTCACCATAGGACAATTTAAATATTTGTCTCAAAAATTAAAATCTTAAAAGTAGTTTAAAAGTAGTCATAACAATAGATTGATGTATAGCAAAAACACAACGTCTAATGCATTTTAAATGACAAAAATACACATTATATTGATGTTTATCTTGTGTGATGATGGTGACCTGAACCACCCCTGTTGCACAAGGAGGTGGGCATAATGTTTGACATGTATCAGTGGAAAGGGACATTTGCAGGACTGGTACTGTTTGGGTACTGGACCATTCTCAGCACAACAGTGACACCATCATGTAGTGCCATGTCAGTGTCTGTGTCGCTGCTGATTGCACGTCCCCTTTAAATAATTGAGACAGCTTGAATAATGAATGAAAATGAATCCTGAATGATGACATAACAGCGTCTTTTGTGGGACAGACTTTAACACCTCATATCACTTCATAATCACTTCATGAATAATCAGTCAGTCAATCTGAATGAATTGGTAATGTGCCCGTGTGTGTGTGTGTGTGTAGAACATAGAAACCCTGAAGACCACGTGCACCATGCTGGAGGAGCAGGTGCTGGAGCTGGAGACCCTGAATGATGAGCTGATGGAGAAGGAGCGACAGTGGGAGAGCTGGAGGAGTGCTCTGGAGGAGGAGAAGAACCAGGCCGAGCGCAGAGCCAGAGAAATACAGAGACAGCTGGACAGTGAGAAGCAGAACAGGTTACAGCCCACGAATGCACAGACGTTTCACAATAATGAGCGCATACATATTCCACATCCTCCTTATTCCTCTCTGTCTCTTTATCTCTCCGTCATCTGCTCTTTCTGTAGCACTTATAGTGTTCTGCATACTCTATGTTCGGCCACAAGAGCCACAGTGAGGTCAGGATGATCACCACCACCTCATCATCCAACTCATCCCAAAAGTGTTGGATGGAGCAGAGAACACAGTGTAACTGTGCAATGCTGGGGGGCTTTATTATGAATTTTATATTACATTACAGTTACATTAAAACACTGTTGACATTATTAGTATAATATCAGTATCAGCCACAATCGGCTGCTTTATTGTATCAGACCTGAAAATCCTATATTGGTGCATCTCTAATTCATGAATGTACCTTAAAATGTCAAACTAATCCAAAGCAATGTGCTACAGCTGTGTGACTGTCACTCATTGCTGAGGGGACGGATGGACAGGCAGACAGCTAACTAGCTAGATATATGGATGGATGGATTGAAGGAAGGATGAATGTGTGGGCAGCTAGCTAGATAGATGGATGTATGGATGGACAGATGGCTGACTTTATTGATCCTGATGGAAATTGCAGTGTTATAGTAGCAACACATACAATTGTAAATAAACTTACAGATATGATGTAGAAATAAGAATAGACATGAATAGAATACACAGTATATTAGGGCCCCGAGTGGCTCAGCGGGCAACGACGCTACCACTATGACCCGAGGATCACGAGTTCGAATCCCGGTCATGCTCTTTGCCATCAACAGCCGGGGCCCAGGAGAGCAAAAATTGGCAGTGCTCTCTCTGGGCGGGTAGATGGCGCTCTCACTCTCTCTATCACTCTCACATTGAAATGTCCGCTGGCTCAGGTGTCTACTGATTGGTCCAATCAGAGATGGGGACCCTGTGTGCCTTCCTTCGAGCGCGTTAGGCTCTCCAGTGATGGTGTATCAGCGGTGGTTCGAAAAAGAAGTGGTGGCTGCATCACACACAACAGAGGAGGCTTGTGCTTGCCTGCACCCTCCTAGAGTCAGGGACAGTGCAAAGTGATGGGGAGAGGCCTAACGGAGGGGATGGGCTAATTGGCTTCCACTACATTAGGAAGGGGATAAAATGGGCAAAAACCTAAAAATAAATTATTTATACAGTATATCTATTAACATATTAAGACAGATTTGTTGACTTGAGCACAGCGTTGGCAGTAAATGTTATGAGGTGGTTTAGTTGACAGTGAGTGAACATGTCAGTGGTGTCAGCAGTATTTGACGTGTTTCCTTGTGTCTGTCTTTCAGGCTTCGTGCTGATCAGCGCAGTTCTGAGTCTCGTCAGGCTGTTGATCTGGCAGTGAAGGAGCACAAGGCTGAGATTCTGGTGCTGCAGCAGGCTTTGAAGGACCAGAAACTGAAAGCAGAAGGCCTCTCTGACACGGTATGACATCTCTGTGTCTATGATGGACACTGCACACACTGTGTTGATCCTGCTGCTCTCTAAAACTTTACCAACAAGTTACGTTATAAAACAGCTTAATTACAGCTTAATTCTTCTTAAGCAGCTTCATAAGTGTGAATGTGAAAACTCAATAAAAAAATAGTTCCACTAATGCAAATTTTATTTGGCCCTCATCCGTAGTTCATATAGAGACTTGAGCAGTACAGGAGTAAAGGCTGAAACACGCATTTCATGACTTTTTTTTTTTTTTTTTTTTTTTTTTTTTTTTTCTTTTTGTTTTGTTTTTTGGGGGGGTGGCGGTTATTTTTAGAATTACTAAACATTTCAGGTACTCAAAGCATCATTTCATTTACAGTGGAACCTTGACTTACAATTGACAGAACTTTCGTATTTTCTGAGATACGAGCCATCGCTCGGTAGGTTTTTTTGCTTTATGATGCCGAGATCTGAGCGAGCTTCTGCCCCCCGCCACTAGGAGTCACTAGGGAGCATGAGTGAGTGCAGAGATCACTGCTGACACTCCAGAGAAGAATATAATGCGCTGTGTAAACAAACATATCTCACTCATTTTCTAAACATTTTGAAATGGAAGAAGAAACAAAGGACAGGATTTTATTGAAACGCCCTGCAAGTGAAAGTGAGGAAAGTGTGGTGAAAAAGGCAAAAGTCAATGAAGAGCATCTGATCTTTAATGTAAATACACTTAATAAACCAGTTTATTTCTTTGCATTTTCTTTTATGTATTATTATTTTATACATTTTTTTAAATTTATAAACAATTTTTTTTTAATTTAAAAACACGTCATAAAATGTTGGTGTGGTTTTAATGGGGAAATGTAATTTGTAAGTCAAGGTTCTGCTGTATTAACATGTTGTAGTATAAGGCAAGTGTGTACAAAGTCTTAAGTACAAATGCATTAAAACTAGGGGTGCAGGAAAAAATTGCTCCGAGCTCGAATTGCGTTTCTCACATTGAACGATTCAGAATCGATTCTCGTTTTCAAAAAATCTATTTTTTTTGTGGGTGTGGATGTGCCTTCTCAGCCACCGTAGTGCTAGGCAAAACAAGGAAGCAGCGTGGGCTACGTACAGGCATGCAAGCCAAGCCGCGGTCTTTGAAAGCAACCATTTGAAAACACTTTGGATTTTACCGTCAACCTGGCCGGGTAAGAAAGGGCTTGACGTGACTCATGAGATTTGCAGAGATTGCAACTGTAAAGTATTTCGTTCTGATATGAAAGAATCGGAAAAAAATCGATTCGTGACCCCAAGAATCGATTCCAGATCAATTCGTTCAATTCCCAAAGATTTGCAGCCCTAATATGATGGTCAGTAGTAGGTTTCACTTAGTGGGCAGCTGCTGGGCATCTCCACGAAACTTTTAAATAGATGGAAGCATGAAGTGCTCTAAAATCTCCTGGTGATGTATTTGGACTAAACACAGTGGACCAACATCAGCAGCTCAAACCATCACAGACTGCAGAACCTGCACACTGGGCTTCAGACAGCTTGGACTGTGTGTCTCTAGGAGCTGATTTACTAATGAAATGTAAAAAGAGGACTTTGTAGTGAGTAACAGTCCAGTTCTGGTTCTGCTTAGTCCAGGTAAGACACTGGTGGTGATGTCTCTAGTTCAGGAGTGTTGATATTAGGAATCAACACTTCAACAGAGAATCCAAACACAATAGTCAGTAAAGATTGCAAGTTGATAACCAACTAAGTAAATACATGAAAGAAAGGCTAAACATAAGAACAGTAAGAATGCATGCAAAGATCAGAGAGCAACAATAGAACAAGATATCTCATAGAGAGCACAGGCCCCGGCTACTCTAAGGTTATAGTAATTAACAAAGCTAGAGGCTAAGCCAGAATATGCAGACAAAGATTCCAAACTAGGCTACAAAGAACAAAAGCAAAGACAGAAATAATACTGAAAAGGGTCAAAAACATGAGAAGACAAAATAGAAGGCTTGGTAACGCAACATATGAGTTGGCAATACTTCGCAAAGATTAGACTCTGAATGAGGAATACAGTGGTAACCCTACTTACGAGTTTAATCCGTACAGGAGCCGAGCTTATATGGTGTTTATATGGGTTTTAAAAAAAAAAAAACGAGACGACGAAGACAACGCTCGTGTAAGCTGGCTGCTAATGAGAGGGAGACCGACGGTGCTCGTGTAGGCTGGTGGCTAAGGAGGACAGGAGGACGGGCGTACGTGTATGGCATGGTTACACTTATCATATGAAAAGTAAAAGTAAAATGTATCTAACTTTCTTGTTCACTACCTTTTGCTGTCTTTGTGTCACTTTCACTAGCACTTTCACTTTCACTGGACAGCGGTCAAAGGTAATGACTGACCTCTTCTTCTACGCTAGCATCTAGGAGATGCTACGACCGCCACGCCCCTAGCAGTTGGCATACTTGAAGAAATTTACGCTACTTGTTAGCTGGAATATTACTCGTTACCTGGAACAAAAATATTCCGAGATCTCGACTCGTTACCTGGAATACTCGTTAGTAGGGATGCTTGTAAGTAGGGGTACAACTGTATACAGTATTTATACTGTTTATAGTAATTTACTCACCATCACACATCATCTCAGCTGTCGGTCACACTGATCAGCATTAAAACATTTTAAAAAGCTTCAGATAAGTCACTTTACATGTAACAAATAGAAAAGCAAAACGTTTACCTTTTAATAAAAATGTCATTGTGATGTGTTTATGTGTCTTTAGTGATTTAGAGGATATGAAGACTGTTTGTTTGCCTCTTTAGCTGAGCGATCTGGAGAAGAAGCATGCCATGCTGGAGATGAATGCCCGCAGCCTGCAGCAGAAACTGGAGACTGAGCGGGAGCTCAAGCAGAGGCTGGTGGACGAGGTACTGCCACACTGTCTTATTGATTCTGTTTGAGAGAACCGATCAGAGCAGAGTCCTCAGTGTGGAGTTCGAGGATGTCTTTCTTGTCAGGATGATGGGATTAGAAACAGATACACTGTGGAAAGGAGAAGAATGACATTGATTGTACACAGGATGTGTGACTAATCAAGTAGAAGGTGGTTTATATAATACACATGTTACTACCGTTTGTGCTGCCAGTATTGTGGTTCTTAAAATTGAAGATAAAATTCTGTTGAAGTTCTTGTCACAAAAATCCTTTAACTAGTTCAAAGGCTTAAAAGCAGGGCCTCTTAAGTCCACACAGGAGTCACTGAACTGTAGATATGAGTGACTGCAGCCTAAGCAACCCCCATGTGGTTGGTAGGGCTTGTGCAAGGTGGTTGCTGTGGTCTCCCAGTTAACTGCTAGGCTATCCTGATGTGATGGTGAAGATGTAGCCAGATGATTGGTATGGTCTTTGAAGTAGTAGCTAAGATGTAGCCAAATGGTTGGTATAGTCTTTGACGTCGTAGCTAAGATGTACCCAGATGGTTGGAATAGTCTTTAACGTTGTAGCTAAGATGTACCCAGATGGTTGGAATAGTCTTTGATGTTGTAGCTAAGATGTAGCCAGATGGTTGGTATAGTCTTTGATGTCATAGCTAAGATGTAGCCAGATGGTTGGTTTGATCTTTGATGTAGTAGCTAAGATGTAGCCAGATGGTTGGTATAGTCTTGGATGTCATAGCTAAGATGTAGCCAGATGGTTGATATAGTCTTTGATGTCGTAGCTAAGATGTAGCCGGATGGTTGGTATAGTCTTGGATGTCATAGCTAAGATGTAGCCAGAAGGTTGGTATAGTCTTTGATGTTGTAGCTAAGATGTAGCCAGATGGTTGGTATAGTCTTTGATGTCATAGCTAAGATGTAGCCAGATGGTTGGTATAGTCTTTGATGTCGTAGCTAAGATGTAGCCAGATGGTTGGTATAGTCTTCGATGTCATAGCTAAGATGTAGCCAGATGGTTGGTATAGTCTTTGATGTCGTAGCTAAGATGTAGCCAGATGGTTGGTATAGTCTTGGACATCATAGCTAAGATGTAGCCAGGTGGTTGGTTTGGTCTTTGGCGATGTAGCCAGGTTGTTAGTTTGGTCTTTGGCGTCGTAGCTAAGATGTAGCCAGATGGTTGGTATAGTCTTTGATGTTGTAGCTAAGATGTAGCCAGATGGTTGGTATAGTCTTTGATGTGGTACCTAAGATGTAGCCAGATGATTGGTTTGATCTTTGATGTGGTACCTAAGATGTAGCCAGATGGTTGGTATGGTCTTGGACATCATAACTAAGATGTAGCCAGGTGGTTGGTTTGGTCTTTGACGCCGTAGCTAAGATGTACCCAGATGGTTGGTGTAGTCTTTGATGTAGTAGCTAAGATGTAGCCAGATGGTTGGTATAGTCTTTGATGTAGTAGCTAAGATGTAGCCAGATGGTTGGTATGGTCTTGGACATCATAACTAAGATGTAGCCAGGTGGTTGGTTTGGTCTTTGACGTCGTAGCTAAGATGTACCCAGATGGTTGGTGTAGTCTTTGATGTAGTAGCTAAGATGTAGCCAGATGGTTGGTATAGTCTTTGATGTCGTAGCTAATATGTAGCCAGGTGGTTAGTTTGGTCTTTGACGTCGTAGCTAAGATGTAGCCAGATGGTTGGTATAGTCTTGGACATCATAGGTAAGATGTAGCCGGGTGTTTTTTTTTAATCTTTGATGTCATAGCTAAGATGTAGCCAGATGGTTGGTATAGTCTTTGATGTAGTAGCTAAAATGTAGCCAGATGGTTGGTATAATCTTTGATGTAGTAGCTAAGATGTAGCCAGATGGTTGGTATAGTCTTGGACATCATAGCTAATATGTAGCCA
>BRDA01002941.1:17526-29275 GCA_036984385.1 Crenuchus spilurus | reverse complement strand
ACCAGCTACAGCATCATCATCGGCACCAACAAGTTCTATGAGATTGAGATGAAGCAGTATGTGCTGGAGGGTAGGTGGATCAATAATGAGCCGAGGCTTTCAGGTCACGCAGCTTCTTCTCACTTCCAGCTGTTTGACTGAGATGTATGAGCGGTTTAGAGAGCAGTTCTAGCTGTAAGCAGCTTTTATAAAGTGTTGCTTTCTCTTGAAGTTCACAGGATCTTCAGGTTGATATAGCTGCAGGCTACAGCCGGTCCATATCGTACTGCAGTGAGAGTGACCTTACTGTAAAGACTGATGGTTCATTTAATTGGTGTAGATTATTCTGAACTTTTTTAGAATACATGGTTTAAACCTGAGAGAAACGCTCTTCTGGAGCTGGACAAGATGCTCAGACACTGTGTCCATCCTCCATGATTAGCATCCTCTCAGTCAGGCATCAGGAGCATTTGTTTGTGTTGAGGTTTGGATTGAAGTGAAAAGCTGAGAACTTTCTGGATGCAGCCCTTGTTGTTAATATCTGGGTGATGAGAGACACCAATTTTCTTCCCAGCCATCCTCACTATCTGCTGGAGAGTCTTGCGGTGCAGTGCGTTTCCCAAACCAGACAGTGATGCAGCTGTTCAGGATGCTCTCCATCACTGATGGGGGATTTGTGCACCTATGCTTGAAAAACATCACCAAAGTGCCCTCTAGAATGGCAAAAAGTGCCCTGTTAGCTGCCCTTCACATGACAAAAAAAAACTGAGTGGCCCTTTATTAGCAAAAACGTATGATGGTGTGCCCTCCAGAACAAGAAAGTCGCCTTATTTGGTTGCTTTTCTGATAGAAAAGGGTGCAGTACGTGTCCTCTATTGCTCCCCTCCTACACAGTGTCACAAACTGAGCCCTTCTCAGTAGAGAACATGTGATGCAGTGCTGTACAGGGTTCTACAATTTACAATATGAAGTGCCCCTCCTGTGGTAAAAATGTGCCCTTTTTATTTTCCCTGCCCTTCATACATCCAGAGTCTACCGCTGTAGAAGGTGGTGAGGGTGGCAGGTGGGCTTTCTTTAGTCTTCTCAGAAAGTAGAGATGCTGTGGGGCTTTGTTCCTTATGGAGCTGGTGTTCAGGGACCAGGTGAGGTTCTCTGCCAGCTGAACACCAAGGAATTTGGTGCTATTTACAGCCTCCACAGGGTAGCCATCAGTGGAGAGCGGTCCCTTCATGATTTACTAAAGTCACCAATCATCTCCTTGGTTTTGTCAACATTCAGAGACAGGTTGTTGACTTTGGACCAGTCCGTTAGTTGATTCAGTGCCAGGTGGGTGGTGGTGGCTATGGTGTCATCCGTGCAAACTGCAGTGGGTCTTGATGTGGGTATCAGCAGCACTTTGACGTGCTTCTTGACCAGCCTCTCAAAGCACTTTATAACAATGGGCGTGAGTGTGATGGGACGGTAGTCATTGAGGCAGGACACTGACGGCTCCACCAGCATGATGGTGGTCATCTTGAAGTATGTTGGAGTGATGGAGTCCAGTTTGTTCTTCAGGGAGCAGGCGTTAGCGTGGAACAGTGATGGCAGTGCTGGTCAGTTCAGATTAGTCTTTAGTCCAACACTGGCTCCAGCTCATTTCCCTGTTTCTGCACTTTCGGCATCTCCTCCGGGCTCTGGCACCAGGAAACTACAAGAAAACACTTTTTACAGGATTGGGTGGAGTTTAATTTGAACAGGGTGGAGTTTAGGTTCTGTGTTGGTTTGGGTTTTGATTTCACTAGGTGGAGTTTTCACTGTTTTGGGTGGAGTTTAGGTGTTTAGATTTGGGTTCTGGTTGCACTGAGTGGATTTTTGGTTCTTTTGGGATGGGATTTAGGTGCATTGGGTGGGAGTTTAGTTGTCTTAGGTGCATTTTGGATGGAGCAATAAGAAATTTGGATGTATTTGCAGGGTTTTGTCTGAAATGTATCTCCTGAAGTGATTTATTGAATCTGTTTACACATGTATACTTATGAGCAGGTATCATTTTGCATATTGTAGACTGATATCAGTGTTAAAGCCCAGTATCACTGAGACCCAGAGTAACTCATTTTACTGTATTTACGTAAAGAAAGCAGGACTGATGAGGTGTGATCATCATCAGGTCTTATGTGTTTGTTTGCAGAGTTCTTGGACAAAAACGACGTGTCTCTGACTTCGGCTATGTTTACCACGTCCTCCTACAGCTTCCCCATCGCCATCATGCAGGTGTCCAGCACCCCTCAGAAGGAGGAGTACCTGCTCTGCTTCCATGGTCAGATATACCACTTTTCTTACTTATCACCCTATTGATCAGCTTATCAATCAGTGTAGACTCACAGCTGTGTGTATTATCAGGAATCTACTAAACATATTATTATTATTATTATTATTAATAATAATAATAATAATACAGTACTTGGGAAAGTCTAATTGATTTCTTATACATACATGAAAGGGTTTTATCATCAGTGTTAATAAAATATATGTAATCCCGCATCAGTGATGCTGTAAGTAGGTAAAACACTGAAGACGGGTAAACTTACTCAGATAAAAACTGGAGCACAGCTTTGGAATTTTGCATGTTTACATGATTTAAATGAAGGTTTCTGCCAACAATGCCTGGCACGCTTTAGATGAGCTGGCACAGAAAGCCAGACAAACACATTTAAAACTCGTTTGTTCTGACAGAGTTCGGAGTGTTTGTGGATGCCTACGGACGCAAAAGCCGCTCAGATGAACTGAAGTGGAGTCGTCTTCCTCTGACCTTTGGTACCAGCACTGTGACAGTCTGTCATGACAGAACATTTAAACAGAACCTGGGCCTGACGCTCTTTAGACGACACTCAGGTCATTTCAGAATGTTTCAGTCGTGATGTTACAGTTCTGTTCTCTCGTCTCCAGCTTTCAGAGAGCCGTACCTGTTTGTGACCTACTTCAACTCTCTGGATGTTATTGAGCTTCAGGGACACGCTGCTCTGGGGTACGTTTACAAAAGACAACTTACGCAACACTGACAGTCAACCTGAAGCCAGGAAAGTGGATCATCAGATTTAAATCACAGCACTAATTCACATTTAGCATCCAGGTTACCTGTCTGCTCTCAACGTCTCAACACCGTCTCAGCATCGTCTTCTCAGCATTTACATTTGAGGCATTTAGCAGACACTTTTATCCAAAGTGACTTACAGTTGGGGGTTAGTTCCTTACTCAAGGGCACTTCAGTCATGACCTGCCTGGGGGATCAAACCGGCGACCTTCAGGTCACCAGACCAGATCCTTAACCACGGCTGCCACTATCTCAGCACCATCAAATCAAATTTAACTGTCACAAAGCAGCTTTACAGGGTCAGTAATAACAAACACCAAATCATTAATCCCATTAATCCCTAATCCCCAGTGAGCAAGCCAATCTCAGCATCAGCTGCTGAATTCAGATATTTGTCTTAATCTGGAGAGTCTGAGCTCATATCTGTAACACGTTTAATACACATCATCTCAACACACTGTTACACACACACACACTGTTACACACACACTGTTTACTACAGTCAGCTACTGCACGTACAGACTGAGATTAAGATTAGGGTTAGGTTTTAGGTTAGGATTAGGACCAGGGTGAATGGTAGGATTAAGTTTGAGGTTAAGATTATTAGGTTTTGTCTTTTGGATTAAGGTTAAGGTTAGGGTTAAGATTAGGTTTTGGGTTGAGATTAACTTCACTCACCTCCTCTCTCAGACTTCTGTTCTATACCAGGCAGCTCTTCTGTTTCCTCAGTCAGATGGTTTCATTTCCAGCACCTACAGCGTAAAACACACACACAGTCCTCCAGGAATAAACAAACGTTTCTGTGGCACTAAATTAAAAGAATTTAAACTTTTAATGCATAAACGTTAGGTTAAACATGGGCTGTGATCAGCCAATCAGTGCAGAGCTCACCATAAAAGGTTTGAACTGACTGCGTAAAACCACAGCTGGCATTTTTCACTTTAGTCCAAGTTACACACGTAGACACCAGAGAACCACACCAGAGAACAGTGTCATTGGTCCAGGTACTAACAGCGCTGGTTCTGAATGATGCTGCTAAGTACTACATAATGTTAAATCGTTTGTGTGTTCAGGCCTCCTGTACTCGCTCACCTGGACATTCCTAACCCACGTTACCTGGGTCCAGCCATTTCGTCAGGTGCCATCTACCTGGCCTCCTCCTACCAGAACAAGCTGCGGGTGATCTGCTGCAAAGGTCACCTCGTGCGAGAGTCCGGCGAGCTGCAGCGGACCGGCTCCAGCAGGAGGTGCACTCTGTTTTCTGCTGTGGCTTGGCACTAGTTCATTAAGGTGACTATTTAACTTACCTGTCCACCCTTTGATCTCCGCAGCAGCCCAAACAAGCGCGGCCCACCGACGTACAACGAACACATCTCAAAGCGGCTGGCATCAGGCCCCGGATCTCAGGATGGCGGCCTGCACCGCGAGCCCAGCACACCTCACCGCTACCGCGAGGGCCGCACCGAGTTCCGCAGGGACAAATCTCCGGCCCGGCCACTGGACAGGGAGAAGTCTCCGGGCCGCGCCGTGCTGGACAGCCGCAGGGAGAGGTCGCCGGGTCGGGCGTTTGACGAGCGCGAGAGAGACAGGGAGCGCTCGCGCCTGCACACTAGCTCAGTCCGCACCCAACTCACACCCGTCAACAAGGTACGCATGAAGCACTGCCATGTTAACTGCGTGTCCTTCTAAGGACGCAGGTCACTTTGGTACATGAGCACATATCTGACCCTGTTGTGGTAGTTTAGAGCCCTGTACACAGTCCTGTGCTGCTGCTCTTAACTTTGAAGTAATGTGTTGTACAAGTTCCTGTAATTCACTGTGACTTGGCCTCCGTTATTAACATTTGTGTTTCTGAGCCTAGCTCTCTGAGGCAGAGCGGGCAGCCTGCTGAACTGTGTGACCTCTCTGTCCCGGTGCTGGTGTAGGTGTGGGACCAGTCTTCAGTCTGAGAGCGCCCTGGACAGCTGGAGTAAGAGCCATCGTCCACTCCCAGCACGGATGGACATGCCATTATACAGGCCTCTCTTTTAACACAGCTATTCCATCGTCCCATTGCCTGTAATGTGAGCAGAACCACGCTGTCTTTTTTGTTCTTAGCTGTTGCACCTAGACGTTTGGCTCACATTTACATGTTAGTGCTGGTTTACGACGAAGGCCCCTGATTGGTGGAAGACTGTAAACAATGACATTGTGAAGCCCTTAAATAATAATAATAATACTAATAATAGTTTTAAACCGTGTCTAGCACATCATTACTGTAAATATATCGACTCTGAAACTTTTCTAGTCTAAAGGTATGATAGATGAATGAGAGCCAGGTCTATTTTTTATGAAAATCGTGTTTGTACAGAGGTTTCCTACAGAAATGCTGACATTTTCACTTCACACGTCCGCTACGGTCAGAATTTAGCTGCTTTTCCAATATTGCCTGGCACACATCTTTAGTCCGGCAATTTTGTAAGAGCGACACGACAGACTTAACCTGCACATATATTTATGCTAATATAACTCTAAGCTTAGAAGTTTTTAAAAAAGAGACAGGTCACGTTCTTGCTACAAGTGTCCTTGTGCTGTTAAAGTAATCGTATGGCATTTTGTTGATAACGTATAAACAGATGATGATTAGCTTTTACTGACACACTGTTTGACTCCAAGAAGTCTACTGGGCTCTTCTGGAAACTACCGCTGCTTAGTGTACAGACGTCCTGTTATGCTGTATATGGTGAAATTAACGTCCAGTAGCCCTCAGGGTTTGTATAAGAACTATTACTGCTTCCTTATTGTGTGGGATAAAGCACAGCTACAGTTACAGCCCTGCGTCTCCTCGTTTTGGGTTTTTTTTTTTTTAATCACTTTTTAAGCAAATACTTGAGTGTTCACATCATTGCGCATGAGTATCTTCTTCCTCAGTTTTGGGAAGTCCCGTCATGTGTCCACTTGATATGGATTGTTAAACATATTGGTGTTTTAAAGCTAATTTTCTTTTGTAAACACGTTAAAGTACATTAAACATTACGACGCTATGAAATGTTTCCGGTGCATTATTATCTGCTTCAGGAGTTTGTTGTGATGTATTGAGATGCTGTAAGTAAAGTGATGAGTGTGAGGTTTTAATTTTAAGATAAAGGTCAGTGTTCTTACACCGTTTCTGATGAAGTACAAAAATCTAGTGGTTGAAGACAAAAACAAAGCACGAGCATATACACACACTAATATAAATATATAAAATACTACTAAGTCTACCCAAATGCTCTTCACACTCAGTTGTTCACTGCCTTTTAACTCCTTGTGTACACCACAGTCAGAGCCGTAAACACTTATAGTAACAGAGACATTTTGAGTGTATAACTGGTGTTAAAACCATAAGGAGTTAAAAGGTAGTAGAGAAAATGTTTTAAATGCAAAAAAGCAAAGGTATGTTCTTCTTACATTATTATATTACTACTACTACTAATGCTAACAAACATATCTGTGATTGGGCGCTCTAGATTTTAGGCTGGTGTCAGACATCGAGATTTTTGGGGACCTAGCAACCCTGCTGCTGTTTAACGCTAATCTGCTCATCACAGTCTATGTAAGTCCACCCTTCAGTAAGTAATCCTGCAAAGTGTGAAACACGTAAATGATTTAGTTTTAACAAACAATGAACCATAAATTTAATAAAAATAGAGTGCAAAAGTGCAAAAGTTTTCATCCTTCACCAAAACGACTTTGATTCAATTCGTACAGATTTATCCGGAAATAATGATTATGCGCATGCGCGGTACAAATCGGGCATGGTGAACGGATTGGGGCGTGACAGATCTCATGGGGGATCCAAAATGGCTGCCAAAACATGTCATCTTTAAATCAATATAGGTTGACAGCTATACACTAGATCTTCGTAAAACTCTGCACACCTGTGTAAAGACATGTCAGCTTTATGAAATGAGTACAATAAAACCAGGATAAAGCAGTGGAAGCCAGAAATCAGCGGCAAAGCTGAAGTTATGGAGACTGTACAATGAGCAGACGGGAGGGATTGTCAACATGTACTCTACAGCATATTTTTTTTACCAATATTACAGGCCTGTAAGTCATGACTGAATCATATTGATGGAATAAGACTAGTGTAAAACATGCTAAAACAACATTTTGCAGCATCCAGACTAGAAGCAGGTGATGCATAGGCCATGAAAATCCATGATAGGCTGCCTCCTAGTCATACAGTCATACACCAACACTGTTCTGTTGACCAAGTTGATAAATTTCCATTTATTGTAAAGTCTATAAAAGACTATATATAGGCCTAATATAAACATTCGGTCTCTTCACAAATCCCAGAATGCACCGCGCAACCGGCAACCTCCGGTTCACTATTTTCTCTTGTTTATGCCTGTGCTGGCTACACTACATACACTATTTACAATTTTATTTGGTAAGTAAATACTTATGTGATATCTACTAACTTTTGTAACTATGCAGATAATACGTCTTTGGATATTAAACATTTTTGTTGTGTCAAGTTGTATTTTCAATTTATGCAGTGGGTTTTTAGTGTAAACACATTGTTGTATGCTATCAATTCAATGTAGGCCAGTGTGGCAAGCAGCGTGATAGTGTAGCTTAGTATTGATAGCATGGTGAACCGGATGTTGCCGGTTGCGCGGTGCATTCTGGGATTTGTGAAAGGGGCGAATACATAATAGTGCTACTAGACGTCTTTGGTCTAACAAATGGAATTGCAAACAAGAACTGTGCTTTTGTAAACAAATGCCGAAAAAGGGGGTCAAAAATGTCAGCTGGTGGTTTTATTTTCTTTCTATAAAGTCAAGACCGTGTACCTGCAGCTGACTGGCGATACGTTTTGAATTTTCTTTTCCTGCATAAATTGACTAATTCTAAACAAAAGTAAATATTATAAGCTTACTTACCTATGGAAGGATATTCCAGACCCATTTTTGCGTTTATTTGTCTTTAGTTTTGAAGTTCTCCCGTTTTGATAATGACCGCGATTCCTCCATGGCATCACACGATCACGTGACCAGTGCTGGCTCGTTCTCCCTAATTCTATGGCTGAAGATAATTACTGCCATCTAGTGGTGGGGATTTAAATAACAAAACGAACCACCAGTCTTTACACTTTACTCTAAACTTTTAATTAAAAGTCCATTACGTGGTTTTGAGACTCATAAGCTGTTGTTTTCCATATCTGTATCTTCTTAAATCGGATTTATCTCTATTTTTTAATCTGTAAAACATGAATGGGTGTGTGTGTATTTGCCATTGAGCAAGATCTCAAAAGATTTATTTTATTATTGTGAGATAAATCGTAGTCTTGGGAAAATCACATCTTGGTAAAAAATGTAATGAAAATGAAATAACTGCACTAAAATGGAGTAAAAAAGATGCAGCACTATGTCCTTTTAGGGTTTCTGTAATAAGTGTACTGATATTTTCTAATTTGGCTAGTGAATATAACAGAGCTTAAAGCAAAACATTCTCATGAGCAGAAAAAATGTGGAGTTTCACGTTCAGATTTATTCGCATATCAGTTTGTGACAGTGTCTCTTTCAGATGGTCATCAATGTGCAAAAAAATAAACCATGGATTTCTCTGTCAAAAACCAACAAAAACCTTTTCACATTCATGGATTGATGTTAATGTAATTCATAGCGACTACCTGCTGCTCAGGTCACCTGTGACAACAGACTGAACAAATCAGTCAAGAGGAGAAACTCAGCAGAGCCACAAGCTGCTCCGTTATTTCTGTACTGAACGGTCACAGTATATAAATAAGTCATTTAGTCAAGGCTACTGGGGTCGTTTTAAATCCAGAGGTCAGACTGAGAAATGGTGTGTAATGATAAACACATCCAGATTGTGCATCAAATAAGAGAAATTTGGTGTGTGTGAGTTGGGATCACTGTCCACAGTGCATAGGCAGCTCATACAACACGGTCACCACTCCTCTACTCATCAAATACTGATTATCCTGTGGCAACTGAATTGTCAAGATTGAACATAAAACTCAAAAATAAAGAAACGGGCAATAATAAATATGAAAATCCTGCCAAAAAAAAAAAAAAATCGGGGATCCAACTGCAGCATTTCAAACAAAACTCTCCATCAAGTCACAAGTTCTGTTTCATCAGCAAAAGAAAAAGAAAAAGAGCTACAACTCAAAGAACAAACACAACTAACATTTTTGGTGACTAAATTTTTTGAGCCACTATTCAAGAATTCTATACAATTTTCCTTAAATGCTATATATTTTATTTTTATATATTATATCATTTGTTTTGCATTATGTTACAAAAAAAAACGTATTAGTGAGGAAAAGTGGCAAAGAAGCATGAGAGGGTGTCCTGCCAGAAAGATCACCTTCAGGAAACTGAAGCTACCACACAGCAGATCAAAACCAACGGCGCCCTCCAGTGCCATCACGCTTTCATCACAAGGTAGGGAGGCAAATCTGGTCACTCTCACAGAGCACGAATGTCCATTTGCCTGAAATCACCAAAACATGAAATCTGTGAAAGTGGCAAACTGATAAATCCAGAGCGTTGGTCAGAATGTTCCAGGCTGTGGTCACCAGTGTCTTAAACATCACGGACCACATTTGGACTGCTGTGCAACTTCAGAATCCAAGTCAAATTCAAAAAAAGGGCCTTCATGTGAACTTTGTCCTAAAACGTTAAGACCCGTTCAGCTGAGACAGGAAAACAAAGTGAGGCGTCTATGGAGTACCAGCACATCTCTGGTAGTGCTTTAAAAAAAGAAAAGAAAGAAAAGGTTTTGTCTACAGAGAGCAGCACTAGATCAACACCCAAAGCAAAGCTAGAACCAAACCCTCATCATCTCACTGGTGAAGCACCATCAGTCCAAAAGTCCAGCAGTGAAAAATCACATCTTAATGAGATGAATGCCTTCCAGCACGCGCTTCCGCTGATGGCCGCTTGGAGACACCGCAGCGTTGAAAAAGAATCCCAGTTTTCAGCACAAGCCCCCCTCACATACACCTTCAGCAGGTCACTAAATATCTCTGCATTTCATTAAAACCACAGCCAGCAGTCTGTCACACACATGTGCCACCCAACGTGCTTCAGTACTCTGCAACCACATTCCTCTCTATATACACACACTATTCCCTTTCAGACCGGAAAATGCACAAAGAAGAATTGCAGCTTCCTCCTGCGAGTCTCTGGAACCATCTGCTGTTCATCGCTCAGTTCCTCAGCAGTTCTCGACGTTCAGGCGGTGAGGGCAGGGCTAGTTGGAGCTGGCGGTGATTGGTTTGTCCAGCTCGAGCTCCAGAGGCGGCGCCGGGGCCTGCAGGCTGCTGTAACACGATTTACACACTCGGCACGGCTCGAACAGCTGCTGACTTGGCACAGGGATCTTCTGATCGCAACAACTGGCGCAGAACACGTTCCCACAGTTCCTGTAGGGGGCGACATAAGAACTGAGCTTAGATTGAGAATAAGAACAGAGTGTTTCAGATCTCATTCATGCCGCGGTCGCTGCAGCCCACGGCTGGCATGTTCAATCTCCAAAAACGCTGCAAAACAACGGGGTTAAACCAGCGCCACCCACGGGGCCACTTTAGTGAGCATTCCGTCCGTACAATCGGCTCCATGCAGATTGACTAAATCCTTTAGGTCAGGGGTGTCAGAGTCCGGTCCTGGAGGCCGGATTCCTGCAGAGTCTGCTGATTACCTGCTGAGCTGAATCAGGTGTGTCTGATCAGGAAGATCACCAAACGCTGCAGGAATCCGGCCTCCAGGACTGGACTTGGACCCCCCTGATTTAGGCTCTTTAACTGCGAGCAGGGAGGGTGAGGTGCAAAAAATCAGAACTCCCAAAGCAGCGGATGTGATGCCACACTGAGTCAGAACAAGCATGCGCACCGCCACACACGACACACACGTACAGACATGCACATCTCCACACACATGCTCTCTCACACACCTCTCCATTGGCTGCTTCAGGACACAAACGGAACACAAATATGTGGAGAGACAACAGATTCCAGATCACAAATAGACAGGGATGGAGCTCCGTTTTTGGACGGCTGGCTCTCAAAGTTCTCTGAGCAGATTTTCTGCAGAGCCTCTTTCAGAGCTCACAGGTCTCTACAAGACTCCCCAAACTAAAGAGTGTGCTGCCCGTCCAAATCCTGGTTCTCAGAGATGGGGGGTCACTGAAAGAGAGCTGAATGTAGCCAAATGAAGGGATGAGAGAAAGGGGGAGTCTCACTCTGAAGCAGTGTGTCATTAAAGGGGCGGGGCCGTCCCGGTGACGTCAAAACGACGCTCACTTTTTACAAAAAAACATGAAAGGTGACGGACGTGGACAGTTTGGGGTCCTGAGCGTGGTCATCGTGGTGGACAGAGAGAATATTTACAGAGTGATGAGGTGAACAGCTCGTCTAGTTCAGGAGCTTTATAGACCGTCTCTGAATAGTAATTTACTAAAATAATCTAATCACCTGAGATTTATGAGTCTTACTGATCAACATGAACACAAAACAGGCTGAAATGTGTCACTTTAAGTGATGATGTACTTGTTCAGACGTCTGCATGTGATGTGTGATGCTGTGTAAGGATCACTGTCCTGCAGCAGACCTCACCTGTCCTGTTTGGTCAGGAGCGAGGACTGGTTTGTCCTGTCCACTCCAGACGACGTCCTGTCACTAGGAATGTGTCGTAGTGTGTAGTGTAC
>BRDA01002941.1:0-14208 GCA_036984385.1 Crenuchus spilurus | reverse complement strand
TCAACCTCAACCTCAACACCCTCAACCTCTTCAACCTCCTCAGCCTCAACACCCTCAACACCCTCAACCTCAACACCCTCAACACCCTCAACCTCCTCAACCTCAACCTCCTCAACCTTAACATCCTCGACCTCTTCAACCTCCTCAACCTTAACATCCTCGACACCCTCAGCCTCAACACCCTCAGCCTCAACACCCTCAGCCTCAACACCCTCAGCCTCAACACCCTCGCCGCCCTCAACCTCGCCGCCCTCGACCTCGCCGCCCTCGACCTCGCCGCCCTCGACCTCGCCGCCCTCGACCTCGCCGCCCTCAACCTCTTCAACCTCCACAACCTTAACACCCTCAACCTCCTCAACCTTAACACCCTCAACCTCCACAACCTTAACACCCTCAACCTCCTCAACCTTAACACCCTCAACCTCCTCAACCTTAACATCCTCAACCTCTTCAACCTTAGCACCCTCAACCTCCTCAACCTCCTCAACCTTAACACCCTCAACCTCCTCAACCTCCTCAACCTCAACCTCCTCAACCTCAACCTCCTCAACCGTAACACCCTCAACCGTAACACCCTCAACCGTAACACCCTCAACCGTAACACCCTTAACATCCTCAACCTCCTCAACCTTAACACCCTCAACCTCCTCAACCTTAACATCCTCAACCTCTTCAACCTCAACACCCTCAACCTCCTCAACCTTAACACCCTCAACCTCCTCAACCTTAACACCCTCAACCTCCTCAACCTTAACACCCTCAACACCAACACCCTCAACACCAACACCCTCAACACCAACACCCTCAACACCAACACCCTCAACACCAACACCCTCAACACCAACACCCTCAACTGAGCATCTGTGTTTCTATCAGCATTTTCAAACCCGATGTGTGTGTTTCTGGTCCATTATTTTGGGTTTACCAATTCTAATGTACTGAAAACCAGATGAGGCTTCCACGGGTTAAATTTCCTCTCTGAAGAACATTTACAAGTACAAAATATTCTTGTATCAGAACAGTATTCATCCTTTGTTAATTGACTGTGTAACCTCTGTGTCTTGCTTGTCCACTTGTTCCCAGCTTGCCTCTGAGAAGAGCTCCGTGCTGCAGCGCGACAGGCAATTTGGATCCAGGTTAAAATCGGAGTCTGCGATTGAGGTCTGACGTGGTGAAAGAAGTAAAAGAGAAGATTAAGGAATAGAGGAGAAGTCTATCAGTCACACATGCCTGGCAACTTGATCAGATTTGCACTCGTGCTACATGACTGCTGTAGTTTAGTAATGAACCATTTATTTTACGTTGTGCAGACTGACCACATGCTGAACCATTACATCTTCTCAGACGTAATCACATGGTTACAGAGCTGTAAACAGAAAATAAAACAGCACAAAAACTACACTTCTACATGGCTAATGCTGGGCTTAGCTTTGATTTTTATGTTGAAAACCTGAATTTAGCACAGGGACGTGGTTTTTGATGAACTAACAGGCAGCTCTGAAGTCAAATTTGGGATCATTGTAATAAATTATTCCCAAAAACAAAAAGTCAACGACAACCAGATGATTGTGAAGTTAACCTGTTCCAGCTAAAACTAAAAATAACTAAATAATAAATATATATATACACTGTCAATGAAATAATAATGCATCATGGTCCATGCTCACCACTTCATCTGCCAGGTCTCCATTGAGCCGTAGCATCCCTGTTGCTTGCTGGCTCTCCAGCCGACTCCACAGCTCCTGTACCTGCCTCTTGAGGGCCTCCACTTCCAGCTGGTGGCCAACCTCGATCTGCCGCAGACGCTGCTGCACGGCGTCCGTGTGCAGGGTAAGGCCATCGTCGTCCAGGTGGTTGCGGGATGAGGGGGGTTCCTGTGGAGGGCTGGTGGGCGGACGGCCCAGTATTGCGGAGTGCAGGCAGCGGTGGTGTGAGCAGCAGCCCCGGGCATGGAGCTGCCCTGTGAGTGAGCCGCAGCTCGCCAGAGAGATCTGCCGGCTCAGGGGGGCGCGATCGCCATTGGCTCTGGACCATTGTGGGGTGGAGGCCTCTGGCTCGACAGAGTCCCCATTACAAACCTGGTGGAGGGGTTCGGCCAAGGCGGAGGAGGGAGGGAAGGCACTGAGGGACGGCCGCTTGGAGGTGCCGTTTACAGTTCTGGGAGCACCTTTGGGCTCGGACTCTGCCTCAGGCCCGCAGGGTTTGAGGCACACGGATTCAGCTGAGGGTGCAGGCTGTGCGGGGACAGGCGCCAGACCAAGAGTCACTGGCCGGGCGCCCAGGTCCTCGGTGAGGGTTTCCGTGGAGCTTTCCAGAAGAGAGAGACGTTTCTCTGCCGCCTGCTCCAGAGAATCCATAACAGACCTTAGAGTTTCTGGAGCTAGGCCAGGAGTGTTAGCCTGCTCCCCAAAGCCATTAGTTATAGTCCTGAGGGCAGCGGGGGAGGAGTGAGTGCAGGAAAGGTTTAAAGCCTCCTCTGTGGTGCATTTCGAAAGCTCCTCCACCAGCTCATCTGGCTCCTGGATCTCCTGGGCATTCTGATCACCCAGGATATCGGGTAGCTCCGAGTCTGACTGAAACGCTTTCTCAGTCACAGCCTCTGAATGGAGTTCATTCAACTCGGGCTCTTTTGGGCTTTCATCACTGCAACCATTAGCATTATTTTCTATCTGAATCTCAAATCCACTGATTACATCTTTTCTATGAATATCAGCCAAACGAGCATCGATACTGTTCTCACTGAGAACCGCAGTGCTGTTAGCACCGTCTGCTTTAATGTCTCTGTCTGCTGCAGCCTCCTGAAGAATGTTCTCCATCTGACCCACTGCGACGCCCACCGAGAGCTCCGCTTCCACCCCCTCAACCATGGGCAATCTCACATAACTAACATCCCGAAAACCCTCCCCTTCTTCGCTCTCTGCATCAACAGTGCCTCCATTAAGTTCAGTCCCCAGCTGGCCATTAGTTCTCCCCTCCAAGTCCGGTGGCACAGCGCCATCAGGTCCAGCACCTATATTGAGTTCCATTGACCTGCGATGGTCCTGCCACTTCTCATTCAGACTGGGATCACTGGATCGTCGGTTTGGGGGAAAGGAGCTCCCGATTTCACAAGCGCTAGGCAAATTATCAAAAGATCGGGTCTTGGGACGTCTGTAGAAAGAAGAAAATCCAGTAAATCATGTTTTCACCTGGCTATGTAACAAACAACTTCATCAAGCAGATGTAGATCACTTTAAAAGCCTATAAAAAAGCAAACATCTTAAAAAAAAACATTTTAAGCAATCCCAAAATCCATTTTTATTTATCAACGGGCTGAAAAAGTTGCATCACGAACTTTGAGAAGTGCCTAGTTTATCCATGTCTCAGGGCTGAGGTGGGGGGTAGGCTCACCTTCCCAGAGGCTGGTCTTCAGGGTTGGCACCGGATGCAGGATATGGGGCACAGGAGTCATCAGAGGGGGTTGTAGGTGAGGAGCTGGGAAGGTACACTGCTGTCCAAAGCATCAGGTTCCTCACATGGCACACGGGGTGCAAAACCTGAGCAGTAGAGACAGAGGACAAAAAAAGAAGTTAGGGGATGAGCTGCCCCACATTATAAGAACTGATTATCAGCCTGATGGTAAAAATAACATTTATGGTAAATGAACATCACTCAAGTGGTTATCGCTGTCCTTGATTACTAATAGTCATAACATCCATGAAAATAAACCTGCTGATCCCGAACATAAATAAACTGGGTAAAGGCGGAGTCAGTGAAAGCACTGTGAAGACTGGAATGAATGTAAGCCATCTATAGTTAGTACGTCTGCCCTTCTATTGTTTTCAGACACATCAAACATGACAATTAGAGTCACAGCATGAGCAGAAAGAACGTACCGTCTCCGAAAGTGAGGAGTACAGCATGTTTTTAAAGGAGCGTTTGGCTGGGCGCAGCAGAGACCACACAGAGCATGTCCTCTCCTGGATGTGTCTGTCCTCTCTCTCCTTCTCACTGTTGCACATAAATGTGCCAAACAGACACGAATATGTGTGCTGCACCAGTTTCACCTGCACACACACACACACACACACACACACATCACTGTCACATTTGTTGTAATGCAAATCTGTGATTTCAGCTGAAACACTATAACATCACATGATCTGACTATGCAGACTAACTAGCATCTGGACACCAACACAAACATTTTTATGTCTAACTGGACTGAAGCTGTATAATCATATATTACTTTTATATAATCTTATTTTATTTTATTGATTACGTCAATAAAAGATGTAACCCATCACAGCATGGATATCTGGATTATATATATTTTAATCTAATTTAGGGAAGCTGTAAGCGGTGCACGTACACTTCTCAGGGCGTTTTCACACCAGGACTATTTAAAACAGACTCTGGTTTGTTTGCTCTCTTGGTGCGGTTCGTTTAGTCAGGTGTGAAATCAGTAATCACACTCGGGTGCGGGTCAAATGAACTGTACAGAGACCTGTGAGAGGACGTTCTTTTGATCCAGTCCCAAACAAATTCTGGAGCGGTTTGCTTGTGAGAACGTGAACCGACCCGACTATGGTGTAACTCCGCAAGTCTGAGCTAAACGAAGAGCTCGTTAACACTAAAGCTGTACTGTAGCTGCTGTCACACGTCACAAACCCACCACACACTGTGTCACGCGGCGCCGTCTCACTCAGAGTCCTCTCAGTACAGTTAAACAGCGGAGTGGAGGCGTGGCTCAGGACAGGTGAGTGACAGCAGGTGAACACTGAGCAGCAACAGGACAGTTTTAGCTCTTACTGCTGCTGCCCTAGTGTTTACCTCCCTGCTCCCGCGCCAGGCAGCTCTGACCAATCAGAGACAACAATGTGTTCACGTGATTTGTTGGGACTCCAAGATAAACAAACTCATTCTGATTTGGAGCAGAGAAACAAACTACAGGTGTGAAAACGCTCTTACAGTACAACAGGATGAGCCTACAGGCTGAAGGTTACAACACTGCCACCTAGCAGTCGGGGATTTAAACACAACCAGCCATCATTACATCAACTATTCATTAAAATCACACAGAATCACAAAATGTAACGCTGATAGTCAAGTGTATTAACATGTTCTCTCACCCACAGACACTGGCCCTCTAGAACAACATCTGATCTCTGCTTTAGGTGCTGACTGCAGTTCTACTTACCAGAAAGGCCTCGTTGAACTCAAAGGAGCAGGGAAACTGCCTCTGGAGCTGGTGCACACAGTCCAGCCACTGCAGGAATACCGGACAACGCTCGTTCACATCCTCTGCATTCTCCCCATGACCACAGCGGTCAGCAAACTTATGCCCAAAGTCCAGCCATTCTGTCTCCACCAGCACTTGAAAACCCTACAGGACATAAGAATACATGTGTCTGTATTGTAGATACTATACTTACAACAGGGTGTTGACCAATTATCAGTCCTGACTGACGATCAGAGCCGATCCTTTTGTCGGTGATCAGATTTAGCACTTCAACTTTAAAGCATTTTTAAATCAATGTGCACATCTGATGCAAACCCAATAAAACCCTCTTCTTCAGTCTGCCTGCAGCGCTGCTCGATTGGTAGAAATGTTGACCTCATGTTGAGCACGTCCAGTCAAACAAGCTTTTCAGCTCAAAACACTATGTTTAGACTGGTCTAATATTAAAACATGACGATATAAAGTGTGTGTGTGCTTCTTTATAAATGTTTACACTATAAATATCTAATTGATGTTAAATGAATATCTGTCCCAAAATCGGTTAACGAGGTCCTTAATTACTAATAAGCAGTAATAGTACTGGCCTTGAAAAAAACTAATCGGTCGACCCGTAGCTAAAACACAACTAAAGAAACACTCACATCCATGTGTGTAAAGACAAACAAGTCCTGCACAATCAGAAAATACATTCTGCAGAAATCCTAGTGTTTCTAGCCCGTTTAGTATACTCAACAATAATGGATGATCTCACCTCAATTGTGCGATAGTAAGGGTCCAGGAGGAGTTTAGACAGTGCCACTATCTGAGGGGTACGGTCCCAGCCATCTGAGCAGTGCACCAGTACAGGTCTCTGGTCTCGGTCCACAGCGTTTACCACCAGCAGAGCAGCTTTTAACAGCAGAGACAAATGCTGCAGCCACTTGGTGCTCTCCAAAGCAGACAACCAGCTGAAGACACAACAAAGAGCCACTGTCAATACACACACAGCAGGGTTCTCTACAGAGAGGCCACGAAGCACATTATCAGCTTCTAGTCCCACAGATAAGAGGCACTTATGTACTAGTAATAATACATAAAGTGTCACAGAAGACTTGTACTGATGTTTTATAACCCAAATAAGATCAAATAATCATTTATTAGTCCAACAGAGGGGAAAGTGTAATCGTCACAGCAGTAATGTGTTTGTGTTTGTAAGGTGTCCTTGAGTGTTTTGAAAGGCGCTCATAAATGAAATGTATTATTATTATTATTATTATTATTATTATTATTAAAGGGACAGCGAGGCACTCAGTAAAAGAAACAGGCACTAGAAGGACTCTTACCATTCAGGGCTGTTGAAGTTAAAGTGATAATAACACATTAACATGATTTTTTTTAAATAGTGCCGCTAACACAAATGGTATTTGGCCCTGACTTGACCACATGGCATCTTTAAGAGTAGAGGAGTAAAGGCTGAAACATATTTCCAGACTTCTGTTTTTTTTGGGGGGCGGTATTTTTTTTTTAGAATTACTGAACACTTGAGGTGCTTTAAGCACCATTTCATATACAGTGGAACCTTGACTTACAAGCGACCCAACTTATGAATTTTCCAAGATATGAGTCGTCGCTCTGTAGTTTTGTTTTATGTTGCTGAGATCCGAATTAGGAGCGAGAGAGCTTCCACCACCTGCCACTAGGAGTCACTAGTGAGCATGAGTGCAGAGATCAGATGGTGAGTGCAAAGATGATGTGGTGCAGCGCTTTGTAAACAAATGTCTCACACATTTTATAAACTTTTTCAAACGGAAGAAGAAACAAAGCTCAGAGTTTTACTGAAATGCATGCAAGTGAAAGTGAGGAAAGTGTTGCAGAAAAAGGCAAACGTCAGTGAAGTAGATCATCTGATTGTTAATGTAAATACACTTAATTAACCAGTTTATTTCTTTATGTTATCTTGTTTATTTATTATTTTTATACATTATATGTTATTTCTAAAGTACTTTAATTTCTTATTTAAAAACACGTCGCATAAAGTTGTTGAGGTTTTAATGAGGAAATGTTAAGCAAATTAACTTAACTCGTAAGTCAAGGTTTCACTGTATTAATGTATACAATGTTGTAGTATAAGGCAACTGTGTACAAAGTCTTAAGTAAAAATGCATTAAAACATCTGTCTAAAAAAGCCAAACCAGTTCCCTCATAAAGGTGTGTATCTCCTTAGTTCTGCAAATGAATGTGTGTGTGTGTGTGTGTGTGAGAAAGAGCGAGTGGAGTGTGTGTTTGTGTGAGAGAGAGAGAAAGAGATAAAGTGAGAGTGAAGATTGTGAGAGAGCACACGAAAGAGAGTGAGTGAGAGAGAGAGAGAGGGAGAAAAAGAGTGAGAAAGCACAAGTGACATTGAGAGAGTGTGTGTGAGCGAGAGAGAGGAAGTGAGTGAGAGAGAGGAAGTGAGTGTGAGAGCCAGCGCGAGAGAGAGAGCTAGAGCGAGAGAGTGTCCACTAAGAATCATGATCAACTTTAAAACAGATGGAAAGATGGATGGAAAAGGTTTGGAGGGGGGAATTTTTTATGAGTCAGAATGAAAATCAAAGGCATGTGTGTTGCCAGAGAAGGAGAAACAGAGCGACATGATGTGCCTCATTAGTAAAAGTAGAAAGGATAACTTGAGGAGCGTGTAAAGAGCTGCAGTACTAATTCAGACACAAAGAAAAGAAACTGCTTTGCAATAACTTTAAGAGAGGAGCATAAACAAGTAAATACAGTAATAAGCATGGCTTTGGCAGACATTTGTATGCATAAAACACTGAAAAAAGGAAAAAACAGTTGAAATAACTCAAACTGCTCCACTATCAATGTCATCTTTGTAACGTTAGTGTGTTTGTAAGATCTGATCAGGTCTGCTGGGCACTGGCAGGCTTACTTGGCAGGGTCGGGCATCTGGGTACAGAGAAACCGCAGAGACTGGAAACTCTTACGGATGGAATGGATGTTAGCCATGCCCATGAAGACCACTTCACAATTGGGGTAGTACTCTAGAGGAGAATCAGAGACAGAGGTTAAGATCAGTGAGGCACTAAAGAACAGCGTTAACACTCCTGAGTCTTGGGCTGTGTTTACTTTTAAATACACCACATTTAAATGATTTACATACCATTAAAAATGTTTAACACACACATACACACACTTAACATAAACAGGAAGCTAAATGAAGCATTTAAAAGACTGTTACATACCCACAAAATGATAAAACGAGAGAGAAAATGAAGCTGTATACAACTATTTACAACAAAAACCAGGTGACGCTCACTCTGTCCACTTGGTGGCAGTGTTGGCAGGTCCTGAGACCTCTCACCTCACTACTTTTACAGATCATCATGACTTTAATTTAAAAAATAAACAAACACAAATACTCCTGAGGGTTACAGTTCAAACAGAAAAGGCTTACCTGGGCATTCACAGCCTCCTCCCTTGGCTCTGTTGGCCACTGCAGCAGCATAGGACCTGGCATCCAAGATCAGGAGCTTATGAGGTTGAGTGGCCAGGGACTCAACCTCTGAACTGTTCGTCATGGACGAGTCTGAAAACACAAACGCTCAAAGTTTTAACCACGCTTCTTTTTCTATGTTGCACAAACGAGTGTAATGTGATGAGACTGACCAAAGTCCACATCAGACAGGTCAGGCCCGTTGGTGTAGTCGCGGGAGAAAGAGCCGTTGGTGAGGGATTTGGTAGAGCTGCGGTCCACAGCGCAGGCTTTGGCGATGGACTGCACCAGGTGCTCATCATCAGCGTTGCGCCAACCCCACCAGCTCACCTCTGGTTGGCCACAGCGTGCGATCACTGCCGCCGTGCTCTGGTGCCTGTAGTTACAAAACACAACTTCACAGGACATCTAGAAGGATGTTATTAATAAGTTATGTTAGTGATATTTTAGGCTTCCTGCTGCATTTGACTTTTATAATTAATGTTAATTGTGGCAAAGTGCAACTGTTAACCCGCCGTCAGCTGAAACATCAACCACAAAGACAGTGGCAGACAGACCTGTAGACCACAGCCGGAAACCTCTTCCAGGAACGGAAAGCTGCCACATTCTCCAATTCCTTTTCACTGATCCATGCTGGCACCACCAGCTGCTGTGGATAGCTGGAACACAGCCTAGGAGTGCCAGGGGGCAAACAAAGGGTGCTAGCATCAGACCAAGACATTGTGATGACTGATACCTGACTAAAGTCACCTAATCATAGGCCTCAGCTTTATCTAGGATACGCGGTCATTCCGTACCTCATCCAACCTTGACTATGCCCTGTGTCACAGGAAGGGTGTGTCTGGCATACAGTGGCAGTGGGAACACCAGACAGCAGTACAATGTGTTTGTGTTAAAATCACAGCAAGACTGAGTGGCAGAGGGCGGGCAGAGTAGCACAGAGGAGATATCAGATATCAATTCTGTCAGGGTGGATTTCAGTGGATGAGGCAACTCACTTGTACTTGTTGTTGATCTCAGATATCCTCCATGCATTCTGAGTATCGAAGCCCATCCGCTCCACCTCGTTGCGGAAGCAGGAGATCACGTGTTCCCCTGAAGCGGCAGAAAACAGATTAACAAGAGACCAAACGAGGGAAGGTGTTCTGGAAGAGACTGGAGCTTAGGGGCGGTACCTGGCCTGCAGAGCTCGCCATGTGGCTCCTTCTCGCTGCTATACGAGTCCATGCACCAGGCGTGGTAGGCAAAAGTAAAGAGTTCCTCCAACTGCGAAGGCGGCCGCGCTGCCACCGTCAGCCTCTTCAGCCACTCCTGACACTGCTCGAATGTGGAGAACTGACACCTGCACACAGCAAACACACATCAACCGAATCCAAAGGGCACCACAGTAAGCAGCACACAACTCTCCTACATTCACAGCTACCGTAGTGTTTTACACCCACTTCTTTAATCTCCATTTATTTCAAACAAATCTGTTCAAAAACAGGGAAATTACAGGTGGACTGATTTCCAGGACAAACGATAAACACGAGCGATGTTCTGTATATTTTATATAGACATTTGATTTTCTTCTTTATGGCTGAACGTGTGCTGAGCAGTTCTGACGTCATACAAGACAAAAATGATGTATATTAAAGCGGAAACATACATATATTTTTTAAAGTAATTACAACTACACGCTCATACATATGAGAGAGAAATAATCATTCATTAAAGAACGTTTATGTTCATTTTTATTAAAAGTTTTAAGTGATTATTTTTAAAAAGGAAATAGTTCATTTTTCTAACTTTTCACACTATAAATATCAAATGTATGATACATTAATATTAGCCCTAAATATCAGATATCAGTGTCCTTAATTATTAATAATCGATTAATTATTAATAATTCAATTTTTTGTCTCTTTCCGAGTGAGTGATTGCCCACCGGTCCGGTCCAAGGTTGATGGAAGGCTGATTACTATTCTCTCCATGATGCTTCCCTGGATCAGATGCCCACCAACGACCAGCTACTGTGGCCTGCTCCAGATGCCCTACTCTACTGACTACATTGGATTTCAAATGGACTTTCTGTTCGTTATCATTGCACCCACTATCATCATCATTCCTGTCCCACTACTGTCACCACATCAGTTCACCTGAACTTTACAACAAGATCATATGATTATGATTTATCACACACTTAGAATTAGCAGACCAGAGGAGGATGGGTCCCCCATGTGAGTCTGGTTCCTCCCAAGGTTTCTTCCTCCAGCTCTGAGGGAGTTTTTCCTTGCCACTGTCGCCGTTGGCTTGCTCACTGGGGATTAGGGATTAATGATTTTATGTCTGTTATTACTAACCCTGTAAAGCTGCTTTGTGACATCAGTTGTAAAAAGCGCTTTATAAATAAAATTTGATTGATTGATTGATTAATAATCTGTCTTGGTATTGGCTCCTCCAAAAATATAGTCAACCCCTATTGGAAAGATATTTAAACATGTGAAAATGTTTCTATGCCAGGATGAGTTGGTTTATCAAAACAGAAAAGCTCAAAATCAGTGATGGAGTCCACGGACCGTGTGCTCACCTTTTGAGTCCCAGCTCACACAATAACACGTTTTCTTTTCCCATCTGCTCAGCAATTCACTGAACATTTGGGGAACGTTTCAATAGAATAGCTGCTTGTGAGTGAGAGTGTGCATCGTGCTTTCTGACCTGAAGACCTTGCAGTCTTTGCAGATGATGTGGAGCTGGAACATGTCCCGACATTCCACACTTTCTATCAGCTGCAGAGGAACCTGAAAAAGTGAGAGACGGACAAAGCACAGGTTTAAATTTTAGTTTTGAGGTCAATTCTTTAAAAGGTTTAAAAATGTGGTGTGAAGCCCTTAAACCTTCCATTCATGGCAAAGACTTCCCTGGGCAAAATATTAGTACCATATATAAGGGATGCACAATATTTTGGCAGCCAATATTTTATAATATTTGCTGGTAAATAAAAAAACTAAATTGTGACAGACTCCATGTTGAAATTAGGGCTACATAATCATCAGCCACAATCAGATGTTAAGCATTGAGTATAGTATTTACTCTACCATATAAACTTTATAAATTCAGGCACTACACATGCAACATGACAGATTAGTTAACTGAATAAAATGCTTGGTGAAAGATATCTAACAAATTGTCTAAAAAAACCAGGTTTAAAGATGGCTGCTACTTTATGTTTGAAGCTCCAGTATAAATAAAATTACTGTGGCTCAGCAGGCTAAGACGAGAATCATGAGTTTGAATCCCGGTCATGCTGTTTGTCATCGACAGCTGCGGCCAGAGGGAGCAAATATTGGCTGTCCCAAACTCTCTCCCCATCACTTTCACACTACAATGTCCGCTGGCTCAGGTGTCTGCTGATTGGTCCGTCAGAGCTGGGGATGCTGCACTTTCTTCCGAGCGTGTTGGCTCCTCAGTGACGGTGTATCAGCGGTAGTTAGAAAAGAGGCGGTGCCCGCATCACACACATCAGAGGAGGCTTGTGCTGGTCTTCACCCTCCTAGAGTCAGGGACATTACAAAGTGATGGGGAGAGCCCCCTAGTGGATGGGCTGAGGTAATTGGCTACTATTACATTAGAAAAATGGTCAAAATGAAATAAAATGATGTATATATACATTTATACAGATTAGAGTTATATATATAGATATATAGAGTTTTTATCTCTAATGTATAATGGGGATGTATTATTTGAGAACCTTCCAAAGCACATAGTTGATAGTTTTCATCCAAAGTGTAATAAATGACTCCACCAGGTGGAGGCTAGTATCAGTTTACAGCAGTATGTGTTAGTTAGTGTTAGAAGACAAAGTGTAGCAATGAGACTGTGGTTAATGTGCACTTTACACCATTTAGGGCTGTCAATCATTACCTTTTAGCTGATGATGAAACTGAAATGTAATGGTCATATTTTGATAAACGCAGCAAATCTGAAAAGCTCTGATGACCAAAGTAAATAATCAGCTGTCCTACGTCCCTGCCTGTAACTCCAAACGGACCACGTCCAAGTTTAAATAAAGAAATCAGCTCTAAACTGTAATCACATTAAGAGAAGGTTCAGAGTGACCCAAGATGCTAATGTATACATTACATTAATTTTTTTCAGAAAACTCTGTTATGAAGTTAATGTTGACTAAATGTGTAAATGACTAAATTCTAAATAAAGGTGACGGTGATTTAGAAAGCTGTAATAAATGTGATGGTCTGTAACTGTGACAGCCTTAAATAGCACTGCACCCAAGTCCTCAAATTCATGTGCATTACTCACAGCCTCTTAAGATCTTAAGCTTTAGGTGATGCTTATGCTTTAGGTGCCTATTGACAAAGCTGTGACCACACACTGACAACCCTCATGCATGTCAAACCCAAACACGACAGGCACAACCCAACCCTGTCTTAGGATGACAAACACTCGTGTCAGCACTCCGTGCACACGGGTCGTGCTTCGGCTACTTACTGACACCTCGCACGAGCTTTTCTGTTTCATACCCAGAACAGAAGAGAGAGAGGGAGAGCAAATCACGCGCTTTGTGTGTACTGAGGGATTTGGTTGCACTGTGATGCCATGCATTCCTGGCCTCGAACATCCTGTGGCTGCAGTACAATTCCACCCTTTAATCTGGCCATGCTGCAGAATTCCTCGGCTGGCTGTTAGCAATTACAATTTAGGCTTCCTCCATTCCTCGCTCTTTTGGTCCCACCCATCTTCTATATAAACATGAATCAACTCGATGTCCTCTCTGCTGGTAGCTCTCGCCATCATTCTACCACTCAAACCCGTCCACTGCCTCAATGCCAAATCTGTGGACACAGCACAGCATGATCTCAGCACCAGCTAAACTGTGACGCACCCTTTCACAGGAACAAAGCCACTCCACAGCTCTCTGAAATCCTTAATTAGCCTGGCGAACCACAGAATTTAAAACTCAACAGGTTTGAGCGGTCTTCTTCAGTGTAATACAGGTCCTCCCTCAGCAGACTGTGCTCAGGATTCATTAGCTAATGAGAACATTTTCATTACTTGGGCAACACACTAACCTTGTGAAATTTAGAGCTGTGCATCGGCAAGACTTTGGTGAGAAGATACAGAGTTATAATTATTATAAATATAATAAATGATTCATCTGTGCATTTCTACAGAGACTGATCAATCACCTGGCCTGACTGATCATCTGAGCAGCTTTCCCTACTAATGCCTAGTTCACACTACACGATGTCAGCCCAGTTTTCCAGTCGCTGACCAGTTTTTCTTGGATCGCTTTGCTCGGAGGCGAGTGAACGAGTATCAGTCCAAAAAACCAGTCTTCAGTGTCCTTGATTACAAATAATCAGTATTGATGCTGACTCTGAAAACATATCAGTCTACGTTAAAGTGAAAGAGACTACAGCGCCACGTCTAGTGATATGCATCATGATACAAAGGTTATGATTCAATACACAGTGGTAACCCTACTTACGAGTTTAATCTGTGCAGGAGACGAGCTCGTTAG
>BRDA01002939.1:882-18369 GCA_036984385.1 Crenuchus spilurus | reverse complement strand
ATCTAAAGAAACAACCACCTCTGGGACATAGGGTGAGCCTTTTGTAAAAATAACATTAAGAAGTGTACGTATATTACTAAAGAGCTGCCGCCCCTTAATAAAGCCATTTTGATCTGTCAAAATTATGTTTGGGAGAATTCTTTCCAGACGCAGAGCCAAAGCTTTAGCTAAAATTTTTATATCAACATTTAGAAGAGACAAGGGCCTGTATGAAGCACAAGATGTTGGGTCCTTATCCTTTTTCAATAATAAAGATATAGAAGCCTGCATCATAGACTGAGGTAAAGATCCCAATAGCAATGACTCTTCAAAGACTGCTAGAAGGAGAGGAGCCAACTTATCCTCAAATTTCTTGAAAAACTCAATCGGAAATCCATCAGGACCAGGTGCTCTATTAGTTTGCATAGCTTTAATAGCCGTTGTAATTTCCACCAAATTCAAAGGTAATTCAAGCTCTAGTGATAGATTTTGGTCAATAATTGGAGACGCAAGCTCTCTAAAAAAGTTTGACATTTCCATATCATCAGACAATGATTCAGATTTATATAAATTTGAGTAGAAAGATTTAAAAACTTTATTAACTGACAATGGATCTGTGTGAAGTGTACCTGCTGAATCCACAATTTTGGGAATTAAACGAGAGGCTACTTGTCTCTTCAGTTGATGTGCTAGAAGCCTGGATGGTTTATCACCATGTTCATAATAATTACTATGAGCATGGAGTATTAGACGCTCTGCTTCTGTTGGTGTAATAAGGTCAAATTCAGTTTGTAACTGAAGTTGGCATTTCAACAGAGCAGGTGATGGGGAAAGAGCATTGAGTTTATCCAAGTTATCAATTTTTGTTATTAGGTCTTGCAATTTTAAATTCTGTTGTTTTTTAGAAAAGGCGGTGTAAGAAATAATTTGTCCACGTAAGTAAGCTTTAAGAGATTCCCATAGAAGAGAAGAAGAGGAAGTGCTTCTCTTATTGAAGAATAGGAATTCATCAATGGAGGATTAAATAAATGTGTTAAATTTTAAGTCAGATAGAAGTAGAGGATTAAGTTTCCAAGATTTCAAAAAAGTTGGACAGCAAGAAAATCTTAAGTTAAGAGTAAGAAGGGCATGATCTGAAATAACAATGGGATGATATTCTGTAGAGTCTACTTTCTGAACGAAAAAGTTGTCTACAAAAAAATAATCAATACGTGAATATGTATGGTGCAGAAGAGAATAAAGGGAGAATTGTTTGACTTGTGGATTGTGGAATCTCCAGGGATCCACAAAACCATTTTTTGTAGTAAAATCAGATATTGTGTGCGACATTAATGATTGGGAGAGCCCACTGGGATTTGAATGATCTAATTTGGGATTCATAATACAATTAAAATCTCCGCCCATGATCAAAAAATTGATGTCAATGGAAGGAATAGAGCTAAAGAGCTTGTTCATAAAACTTGGGTCATCGAAATTAGGTGCATAAATGTTTGCTAAAAGCACAGGAGTGTTATATAAAGAACATTTCACAATCAAATATCTACCATTTGCATCCGAAATAGTTTTGTCAACAGTAAATTGGATTCCTCTTTTAATTAAAAATAGCAACACCTCTGGATTTTGAATTGTATTTAGAACAAAAAACATCAGAAACCCAGGGAAAGTTTAGTTTAGAGATAAACCCACAGATAAACCCACCCACAAAAACATCTCAACCAATGATCTCGGCCTAAACAACCCAGAGGACCAATCAGACTCAACCAGGAGTCAACCCCAAATACACTCCGCCCCCGACTGCACAACATGGTTCAACAAGGCAGTATCGGCAGAGCTTTACACATAGCTAAACACCCTTAAAGAGAGGGGAAAAACTAATCAGCAGCAATTATAAAATTACACTAAGAACACAAAAAACACAAGAGTCTGCAATAAAATTTGAGCAGAACTATAAACATCCATCCATCCATCCATTATCAACTGCTTTATCTGGGGCCGGGTCGCGGAGGTAGCAGTCTGAGCAGGGAAACCCAAACCTCCCTCTCCCCAGACACCTCAGCCAGCTCCTCGGGTGGAACACCGAGACGTTCCCAGGCCAGTCGAGAGACATAGTCTCTCCAACGTGTCCTGGGTCTTCCCCGGGGCCTCCTCCAGGGGGACATGCCTGGAACACCTCCCTAGGGAGGCATCCAGGGGGCATCCGAAACAGATGCCCGAACCACCTCAGCTGGCTCCTCTCGATGTGGAGGAGCAGCAGTTCTACTCCGAGCTCCTCCCGAGTGACCGAGCTTCTCGCCCTATCTCTAAGGGAGCGCCCAGCCACTCTGCGGAGGAAACTCATTTCAGCCGCTTGTATCCGCGATCTCGTTCTTTCGGTCATTACCCAAAGCTCATAACCATAGGTGAGAGTAGGAACGTAGATTGACCAGTAAATCGAGAGCTTTGCCTTTTGGCTCAGCTCCTTCTTCACCACAACGGACAATTGCAGTGACCGCATTATTGTGGAGGCTGCACCAATCCGTCTGTCAATCTCACGCTCCATTCTTCCCTCACTCATGAACAAGATCCTGAGATTCTTGAACTCCTCCACTTGAGGTAAGACTTCTCCACCCACCTGGAGAGGGCAAGCTACCCTTTTCTGGTCAAGAACCATGGCCTCGGACTTAGAGGTGCTGATTCTCATTCCAGCTGCTTCACACTCGGCTGCAAACCACCCCAGTGCATGCTGAAGGTCCCGGTTTGAAGATGCCAAAAGGACAACATCATCTGCAAATAGCAGAGATGAAATCTCTGGTCCCAAAGATGGTCTCCAAACAGGACTCCCTCCGGCCCTTGGCTGTGCCTTGAGATCCTGTCCATAAAGATTATGAACAGGACTGGTGACAAGGGGCAGCCCTGTCAGAGTTCTACATGCACCGGAAACAGGTCTGACTTTCTACCGGCAATGCGGACCAAACTCCTGCTCCAATCATACAGGGACCGGACAGCCCTAAACAAAGGGCCCCGGAGTCCATACTCCTTAAGCATAGAATACCACAAGGGACACAATCAAATGCCTTCTCCAGATCCACAAAACACATGTGGACCAGTTGGGCATACTCCCATGAACCCTCATAAACAAACCAATTTATAAAAATGTACACAGTGCACAGATGAGCTGGAACAGCCAGGTGAATTAATTTAAAATATCTGCATTGCTTTCATTATCAGAGAGAGTTGTCCTTTGACTTCATGCATGGCCTTAAATATTGTAGACAATGGCTCATTTGAAGACCCTGTAAATGGGGATCCTCCTGGCCTCTCATTTGAATAACCTTTAGAAAAGTATTTCAGTGGGCTCTCATCAACCCTCCCAACTTTTTTATTCTGACCTGCCTGCTTTTTCCTGCAGTTCCTGGCCAGATGGCCAGGCCTGTTACAGTAGTGGCACAGAAAAGACTTCTTCTGTTTGGAAAAGCTCTGACTGAAGTTTGACTTGCTTGAATTGCTTTCTTTAAGCACACGTATGGCCGCTGGAACATTGCAGAATTCTAAATCACAGTCTAGACGGTCAAGCTCATCCTTTAGGTGACCCCATTTAGTTTTACGCCAGTTTGGCACACCAGTCACAAGGGCTTGCCTAAGTTCTGGTCGTAATGTCTCAACCAGTTGGCTGTAATGAGGACCATCATTTATGTCATCAATGCTGTCGGCATTGTATCCATCAATACCACAATGGCACAAAAAGGTTCTCTCAAATCACTCGCAGAAATCTGCGGATGACTCTCCCTTTTTCTGTCTGCATGAGGTTATTTGCCTCCAATCAGTACTATTTGGGATATTACCCAAATGTAGATTTTCATACCATTGACATATTTTTCTTTATTCATGCATTTATGCATCTGCACTGCTCTGCTGCTTTGCATTTTCACTATTTCGCAGCTTTACTCCAGAGTCATGCTGCCCACTGCTCCATCTACTCTATCACTTGTGGTGCCTCATAGTGCTGGTGCCAACTGACTACGCTCTGTTTAAATCGGGATGACATCCTGTAGTGACTGGCTTTCTTTTGTGCTGCTGTTTTCTCCACCTCACTGGAAGTTGCATATTTGGCTGTGAAGCTATTGCTGTTAGACAACTACCACCTTAAGTGGTTAATAAATTGTTCGTTTTTGGTTTATTTCTTTGTTTATTCATTATTTCTTTTCTTGGTTTCATCGCCCAGAAGCCATTAATGTACTTTGCGATATTTGCGTTTTTTTGGTAATATTAGATTATTGTTTTTCTACTGTTGTGTTAAGTTTTTCATTTCTATCTTTTGAAATTCGTGTAGTATGATCTTCTTTTGATGTTAGAAGGTGTTGATTAATGAAAAAAATCTGCCCCAACACTGTTCATGAAATGTTAAAAGATTTTATTGGAAAACAAAGAACAGGTTGGTTAAACAGGCTTTCAACAAACCTGGGAGAGAGTGTGGTCAGATTTTTCTCCCCCGAAACAAAGGAACCTTGGATTTATATACTCCAAAAAACAAGCCATGCCTCTATATCTCATACCACATATAAGATAAAGAGAATAAGACCCCATATTCTAATAAAGACCCTCCCACCACATTTTTTTGAGAGGATTACAGCATAGATTTACACATGACAGAGACCCTCACATGTTTTAACAAATTCCAGCTGTATGAAACATAGATTCAACATCTGGAAACAATTTAGACTATAGGAAAGGTTTTGCAAGCACAGCATAGAATATACCTCATATTTCCACCCTTTCGAGGTAATTTTGCCTCGAAAACTAAGACAGTACATGTTTAGAGGTTTAACCAATAACAATTCTTACAACTGCAAAACTCAATGATTTTAAAATTTTAATTTATGGAGTGAGAGAGCGAAAAAACCTGCCAGGCAGCCATCTTTCTTTTTCCATCCATAACTTTAGACAGGAAAAATTCTCTCACGATCCCTCTGCCCCAGACAATCACTTATAGTACTCCAATCCAATTTCAAAATGAAAACATTTTAGCTAAGAATGTGGGTAAATACATATGGAAAACTCAGAAATAAAATACAAATGTGTGCCTTCCAGCTGGTCGACCCATCGGACTTTCCAGCAGACCTCACCCTGCTTAACATCCATATCCCTCAACATCAGAAAGAAACAAAACACCTGATTTCCCAATGTATTTACTCAATGTCAACAATCATCACCCAAATGATTATAACAAAAGAATTATTTGTGTAAATATTGCTCATACACTAAACTACTCAGATTATTATGTATTATTATTATCCTGTAATGTTATTTACTAATAACACATATTACCATATAGTAAACAAAATCTACTTATTATGTAAGTATTTTTTAGACATGAGAATGCATCACACGTTGATTCTCAGCAGCGTTGATTCTCAGCACACTGTCAATGTCGTGCTGGTCCCAGGCATTTGTAGCTCAATGTCCTTATGGAAAGTCTTTCAGTCCATTTTTATTGTCCTTGTGTAGGTGTATGAACTCCTTTGAAACCTCAGGGTCCCTGTTCAATCAATCATCCTTACAATGGTTTTCCCCCAATACCTGTCTACAAGGATAAAAGAAAGCACAAACCAGTATCTTTGCAAATCAACAGATGTAAATTCAAACATCAAAAACATCTATAAGTAAAAATGTGATTAAAATGAAGTTGATAATATATTTAATATAGCTTTAAGTTATATAACCTTTCCATATTTCCCCCTATAATTATACTCTTCTTATAGTAAGCATCATTGGTTTTAGGAAACTTGAAAGAAATGATTAAGACTAAAATTGAAGATAAATGATTAAAATGGATATCTCTCCACCACTTCTGTCTGGCATCTCGTCTTCGTCATTGTCCTTGTCAGTCCTACTTATTAATGGCATCTGAGTTTGATCCCCAGGCATGACCACTCCTACCCATCTCAATATCATTGCCTTTGCAAAAGTTAACAACAATGTACAGAAGCAAAACTTTATGCACAATGATGAAACAACTGCTACCAAAATCTGAACCAACATCGCCCCCATTGGCCCCAATTTATCTTGCAACTAAGCATTAGCAGACCATCCAGCTACTTCTGACGGACCAAATGCATCCCTTATGTGCTTCAATGCATCTATGACACTGGTTATGTTATTAGAGCTATCAGGAATCAGAGTATAACAGGCATCTCCTGTTAAGTTCAGAGCTACACATCAGCCACCTTGTTTAGCTAAAATATAGTCAAGAGCCATGTCATGTTTCAGTAATGTCAGTCTATGACTTTTTTGAGTATTTGACAAAAATTCAAACCCTTTTATAGTTTCATTTGCAAAACCCTGTAGGGTGTAGGTAATATTATCTATATGATCTGCTAAAAATGTTACACCATACCACGGAAATATTCCTATTCCCCACTTTTCTCCTAAACTTATCCTCCAATGATAGGCCTCTAAATTGTGAAACTGTGCCATTTCTCTTTTCTGTCTGTTTCCTACAGTAGCATCTGGTTGAAGCTCCTTAGGTGCTTCACCCTTCTGGATGGTAAGAACTTCATATGGAAGCTTCAATGTTGCTATGTAACAGCACCCTGTCCATCCATATGGTAGAAAGAAATATGCTTTGTCACCACAGACCCACCAAATGTCCTTGAAATTTCCTATAGTGACATTTCCTGGCAAAATTTGATTCCGCACCATAACAATTTTGCTCATCCTGGTATATGGTATATGAAAAATCACTTTATACAAATCATCTTAAGCCTTATGTTCATGCTCCCCCAAGTCCATCATATAATTATTGCAGTCTGATATACCCATAAAGATCCTAGACCCTTTATGAATATCATTAGCACAAAAACAATCTTTAGCCTTCACTGGGCTGACTATCATTGCATCAGGAATTGCTGTTATCATATTCTCACCTTGATCAAGTAAGTTCACATATGGTAATTTTCTTAACCAAGTACAATTATTCCTAGGTATGAACAGATGCTCAGACAGTGCCATCAGCACATCATCTGCTGACTGCTGTTGGTATAACAACCATGACAATGCATAAGATTGAAATGCAAGATCTAATGGCTCTGGTACCGTTTCTAAAACTGAAGGCCATGTGCCTGGTGTTGGAACTTTCACCACGCATGGACAATTCATTTGTGTAACTGATCTTACAGAATGAGTTAACTGCTGGAACCATAAGTTCCTACCTGCCCATGGGTCCGCAATTTGTAATATCAAGGAATCAAAACCATATGCCCTCCACTTGGTTTCTCTGTTGTACCATATAATGCATGATAACTGTCAGACATGTCTTTAGGTGACCAGTCTAAGTCATAAAACTCTTCTTTTTCTAAAATAGCTTTCTGAGTTGGCACAAATGAATCTATGTCATTCTCTTCCTCCGCCTGTTCTCTAACTTCCGTCACCATATTAGTGATATTTTTCTCTTTCAAAGTTGCAGTTATGTTAGTATCCTTCATTAAGATACCACGTTGGAGACCCTTTAACTTGAACTGCAGTCCCAGTACAACTAACAACTTCAAATGGTCCTTCACTGCGTTCGTTATACCACTTTCTCCTGAATACCTTCACAAATACCTTGTCTCCCGGTTGGATTGTGTTCCTCTTTTGTATCTCAAGTGTCTCCTGCACCTCCTCCTTTTTTTGCCTGTCATAGATGTACGTGGATATTATTTTATGCAAATTAGCCATATATGTAACCTACGCCTTCATTTCATCTTCCAGAAGTGCTAAACTTGGACCTTTCCCACTTGTACGCAAACAAGGCGTTGGCATTTGCCTTCCCTTAGCCAACTCACGAGGTGTCGTATGCAAATCCCGCAGCTCACTTGAGCGACACACCATTAATGCTAATGGAAGTGCTGCTGTCCAGTTTAGACCTGTATGTTGACAAATCTTAAGGATACGATTTTTCAGAATCCCATTCATTTTTTCACAAATTCCTTGGCTTTGTGGGTGATAGACTGAATCTAGGCGTTGTTTAATACCTAGTTTTTGAAGAATCAATTTCACTGTTTTATCCACAAATTCTTTCCCATTATCTGATGATATCCGATCTGGAATTCCCCATCTACTTTTTACTTCTTTACACAAAAAGTTTGCCACAGACTTAGCATCCTTTCTCTTAGTTGGACAAGCCTCTGGCCATCTTGAAAATCTGTCCACCACAACAAGCATATATCTTTTTCCTTCAACTGGTTTTATCATGTCAACAAAATCCATCACTAGTTCATGCATAGGACCTCTTGGAGTTGGAATGTAACCAGGAGGAACTGTTATGCCCCTCCAAACATTGTTTTTCAAAAAGATAGTACATATGCCTATTGCATGGTCAATCTGTTCAAGCAAGTATGGTGCCCAAAAACCATATTCTTTTGTGATCTTTCTCCTAACTTCCGCCCTTGCTACATGAGCTGTCCCATGCGCTTCTTGAATCATTAGGCCTAACAGATCTGAAGGTGCTATTATCAGTCCTTCATGATTTTTCCAAAGACCAGTAGAGTCTTGAGTGGCACCCCGTTCTATCCATAACTGTTTATCTATTTCAGACACAGCTTCCTGCATTAAAGTCACATCCCTAAGTGTAATTCTGTCCTCTAAGTTCACTTCATGAGTGACTAGAAAAACTTCACCCAATTTATTTGCTCCTGTTACTGCCTTTGCAGCTTCATCAGCCGCCTTACTGCTTTATGTGACTTTTGACATATCTGCTTTATGTGCTACACATTTAGCTATTGCTATTTCCTTAGGCTTCACCATGGCCTGCAACAGTTTCATTATCTGAGTATGATGCTGTATTGGAGAACCATCTGTTTTCTTAAACCCTCGATTCTTCCACACTGATCCAAACAAATGGCGCACATTATGTGCATAGGCAGAGTCAGTGTATATGGTCACTCGTTTACCCTCTGCCAACAAACATGCTTCAGTTAACCCCACAAGTTCTGCAAGTTGCGCAGATGCTGGTTGTGATATTATTTCAGCTTTCTCAACAACAAATCCAGTTCCTTGGGCCTTCACCACTGCATATCCTGCACTTAGCTTATCTCCCACATGATAGCAGGATCCATCAGTCCAATACTCTAGGTCTGCTTCACGCAATGGAAGAGCCTGCAGGTCTGATCTAAGCCTTGAATACTTTTCAGCTTCTTGTACACAATCATGTGGTTCACCATCCTCTGGAGTTCGAAAACTTTCAGCTGGATTTATTGTGACACACCTTGCCAGAGTGACATCTTCCTGCTCTAAAAGCCTATGATAGTCTCTAAGCCTAGGCATAGTCAATGTCTATTTGCCATAGTTTAAAAGATTCCTGAGACTATGATGAGTAAGGATTGTCACTGGATAACCTATTGTGACAGATGAGGCTTTTTCATACATCAGGAAAACTCCCACCATTGCTCTATAACACCCTGGCAACCCCAATTCTACATCTGAAAAAGCTGTAGAATAGTATGAAAGAGGTTGAAGATTTGTTCCTGTCCCTGTTGGCTGACAGAGAACTGCACATGCATATTTGCCTCCAGTAGATGTTGACACATATAACAAAAAATGTTTTGAATAATCTGGAAGTGCTAATGCAGGAGCTTCCTGCAACCTCTGTTCGATTGTCTCAAATGCTAGAAGACCATCATGTGTCCAAGTAAGATTACAATGAAGTTGAGCATTGCCTGTGTCTTTGATCATAGCTCTTAATGGCCCTGTTAAACTAGCATAATCCTCTATATATGCTGAGGAATAACCTGCTATACCAAGGAATGTCATCCTCTCTCTGACTGTTCTGGGCTTTGGAACCTTACGAATGGCTTCTAACTGGCTGTCAGAAATGCTTATGTGTCCATGTGTTAATTGTCTGACCCAAATACACCACTCTCTCTTGACAATATTGTAATTTCTTTTGAGAAACTTTATGTCCCTTCTCTGCCAGTACTTTTAGCATGCTAATTGAGTCCTTATGACATGTCTCCTCATCTGGTGAGCAAATGATAATATCAACATACTGGATAACCATGCTTTTTATTGTCTGTTCTATCCCTGCCAAATCATCCTTCAGTACTTTATTAAAAATGTGAGGACTATGTTTGAATCCCGGGGTAACCTCTGGTACTCATAAAACTGTCCTTTGTATGAAAATCCAAATAAACCCTGACTTTCTACACTAAGTGGAATGCTAAAAAATGCACCACACAAGTCTAACACTGTGAAATGTATTGCTTCTGGAGGAATTTGTGTTAATAGAGTATGTGGATCTGGCACTTCTGCTGGGAAATCAGCTACTACTTCATTTACTGCTTTCAAATCATGTACCAGGTGATAGGATCCATCTGGCTTCTTCACAGGTAACATAGGTGTGTTACTTTGAATATTCTGAGTTATCTTCAAGACATTTGCTTTCAATAGTCCTTCAATTTGTGGTTCATTCCCTCCGATTGCCTCTTCTTTCAATGGATACTGATTCTTCCAAGGAGGTTTGGCTCCTGGTCTGAGTTCAACTTTCACTGGTTGAGCTGATTTCACAAGTCCAATATCAGTACTATGTTAAGACCATAGGCATTCTGGAACTTGTTGTAGTCTCTCCTCTCTCTTGGAGTCTGAATCTTAGCACTGCAGATTGATTCATTTGTCACTAGTGCTGTTTGTGGCTGTCGTCCTTGAGCAGTGATCATAATCTTAAGAAAGTTTTGATCTTCACTTTTCCAAATGTCAAGATTTTTTTTCATTGGTGCAAAAATGGCTTTTTCTGCTTCAGTCATCATTTCTCCTACATCCTTCTGCTCATACTCTTCAGACACCAACAAAGTCACATGTGGTACACTGTTTTGAATGTCAAACTCTTTGTCCAAGTAATCATCTCTGTCCACCTTCATCACTGCTCCTTGTGGTCCTAAGATTATGCAACATGATCTGAGTTGAACTTGCTTTGGTTGATGACTTAACCATTTGTGCGAGTTTGATTTAGTAGCATCCTTGAAATACTTGAGCATGCAGTGTAGTGGGTACTCTGGAAGTCTTGCATCAGGCATGTTTGCTATAATGAACTCTTCCCATAGCTTGGCTGGTTTCAAAAACTCAGAGCTGAGATTTCCAATCCAAAATACTGAAGAAGCTTCTGTTTCTAGATTCATCATCAATTGGTTGGCAATGTCACTTGGTATTTCCACCAGACAGCCATCTGGAGTACACTTTATTGTACAGTTCAGTTTACACAATGCATCTCTTCCCAAAAGTGCAACAGGCATATGTTCTGAAACCATTATAGGTATTGTGGTTTTTGAATTATTATAGTGGAACTCAGTTGGTTCCGTGAGAGGAATCAGCTGTTTTACTCCCTCAAACCCGATTGTCCGAATCCATTGTCCTGACATGGGGAGATGTATAGCATCTTTAGGTGAAAGCAGCTCCACTATCCACCATCACTTTAAATGGTTGGTTATTTATTTTCACCTCTATTATTGGATCTTTCTCCGGCCCTGATACTACCAGCTGACACCTCCCTTTTGGGTCCTCTGGGCACCTCTAAAATCCTGGTTCTAGACCCCTATAGGGATCACCAGTCCACCAGATGGCCTTGGTTGGCCCCTGAATCCTCCTCTGTAATTTCCTCTGAAATATTATCCTTGTCTGTCACACTCACGTGCAAAATGACCAAACTGTCCACAGTTATAACATACTTCTTGCAGTTGTTGGTACAAATTGGATTCCAAAAAGGTTGGGACACTAAACAAATTGTGAATAAAAACTGAATGCAATGATGTGGAGATGGCAAATGTCAATATTTTATTCGTAATAGAACATAGATGACAGATCAAAAGTTTAATCTGAGTAAATGTAACATTTTAAAGGAGAAATATGTTGATTCAAAATTTCACAGTGTCAACAAATCCCAAAAAGTTGGGACAAGTAGCAGTAAGTGGCTGGAAAAAGGAAATTGAGCATATAACGAACAGCTGGAAGACCAATTAACACTAATTAGGTCAATTGACAACATGATTGAGTATAAAAAGAGCTCAGAGTGTCAGTGTCTCTCTGAAGCCAAGATGGTAAGAGGATCACCAATTCCACCATTGTTGGGCAGAAATACCAGAATGGTGTTACCCAGCGTAAAATAGCAAAGACTTTTAAGTTGTCATCATCAACCGTGCATAACATCATCAAAAGATTCAGAGAATCTGGAACAATCGCTGTGCATAAGGGTCAAGGCCGTAAAACTCTACTGGATGCTCATGATCTCCGGGCCCTTAAACGTCACTGCACCTCAAACAGGAATGCTACTCTCAAGGAAATAACAGAATGGGCTCAGGAATACTTCCAGAAAGCATTGTTAGTGAGCACAATCCACCGTGCCATCCGCCGTTGCCAGCTGAAACTCTACAGTGCAAAGAGGAAGCCATTTCTAAGCAAGCTCCACAAGCTCAGATGTTTGCACATGAAATTTTGAAACAACATATTTTTCCCTTAAAATGATACATTCTCTCAGTTTAAACTTTTGATCTGTGATTTGTGTTCTATTCTGAATAAAATATTAGATGTTGGCACCTCCACATCATTGCATTCAGTTTTTATTCACAATTTGTTTAGTGTCCCAACTTGTTTGGAATCTGGTTTGTAGTTTGGGTATGGTCTTCCTCCTCTTCCTCGTCTCATGTCATCCTCTTCCTCTCCAAGTCTGAATTTGACCAAAGGCTGGCTGTGGATGGGAAATGACTGGAATCCCAGTTAAAGGTTGAAACAGTTGAGGTTGAACTTGATTTGGCAGCATTTGTGGTGTCGGCTGATTTTGCTGTGGTTGACTCTGAATAACCACTGCCTGCTTTTTCTCCTTCTTTTTATTATCCACCAATTGTATTTTATTCAATTTTCTAAGAGTCTCTTGGTCTTGTTCCTTCTGATCATGTTCTTTCTTCCTTTAAAGTTCTGCTTGGTGAGCAATATGGTCTGTGTAGACACCCTTATCCATGTTTCCAAGACCAACCACCTCTGACAGTTTACTTCTCACTGGAAGAGGCAACCCCTTCTGTATTTTGGCTCTTAAAATTGACTGCTCCATTTGATTCACATCTGTGTCATTTCCTGTGACGTTTCTCCACACTTGATGGGCTCTTGAAACGTAGGCTCTTGGATTTTCTTCCTGTCCCAGCAATTCAATATGAATATTATCAGGATGTACATTTGTTGGAAATGTATCTCTCAATGCTTTCCATATTATTCCTCTATTTGCTGAAAACAGCTCTGAATCATATGCAGCCGTCTCCACGTAACGATGCAGTCCAGCTTTCATTAGAATCTCTTCCATGGCTGGAACCTCCAAGAGATTAGCCAAAAGTCTCTTAAGGTCTCCTATGGCAGGATGTGTTCCCACCTTAATCTCTTCTAGTTTTGAAATCCAAGGATGTGCACCATCTTGAAGAGTAGGCACTTTTCCAGAATGTCAGTCATGTCTGTATTCTGCCAAGGTTTGTACTCAAAATGTTTTCCATGTATGACCACTGGACACATCATCTCTGGTGTTTTCTTTCTTCTTAAACGTAATGCATACTTTCTTGAATCTTACTTTAACAATTCTTTCTTTTGAGCCTGTAGCTCCTTTATCTGACTTTCCAATGCATTTTGGCTCTTTGAGCTATTAGCTTTACCCAGGTATGAGAGGCATTCATCTATACTTCTCTCAATCCATCATAAAGTCTTCTGTCTGTCTTCCTCCAATCTTGTGCTTGATGTCACAGGAAGAAAACTTCTTGAAGACAGAAAACCCTTGTTTTCCAAATCTACATCACTGTCTTCACTTTCACTTGAACTTTCATGCTTGAAGTCAATCTTCTTTACTGACCCTCCGTTCCTTTCTGCTCTCTGCAGTATCCGTCTGACTGCAGGGTCATATCCTCAGTTTTCCTTCAAATCACTCTGATCATCATCATTTCCATACTCCATCTTCCTCCTTCTTAGTTCTTCCTTAGTTTTCAACTGCATTGTTTTCTTCTTAGTGCTTGGGAACATTTTGATGGTTGTCTCTGCTTGCCCCATTTCTATTATTCTATCATCTTCATTTCTGATGAGATAGTTACCCTCCTGAGGATACATTTTTTCTCTCTTCACCTCATAAGGCGGGGGTTTCTTCACTGGATCCGCATGTGAAAAAGGTTCATTGATTTCTGCCATCTGCTGCTTTATTTGTTCAGTATTTTGTTTAATCTGTTCAACAATTCTGTCTTGTTTGTCTTTTGAGGATTTAATACGTTTCTGTCCTTCACCTTCAAACAGCTGGAGAATACCAAGTTCTACTGGTCATTCTTTACGTTTTTCACCTTTCCTGCCACTCTTCTGGCTGGCGTTGTAGGATGACACAAGTACTTGGATTGTTTTGATTATGTCTCGATTGAAGGTCCCTTCCACTGGCCATGGTTGTTCAATGTCAGGCCAACGCTTATGCCACTTTTCCAAAACATTTGGAATGCCTTTAATTAAGGGTATATACATAAATGATGAACCACATATAATAGGTTTGTTTGCTGATGACGTAATTTGCTATTTATCTGATCAAGAAAATTCCCTTCCTTGTCTGATCAACCAAATGAAGCTGTTTGGTTTCTTTTCAGGATATAAACTAAACCTGGCAAAAGCACAGACTCTGACATTCAATTATACACCCTCTGAAACTTTGTGAAAATTACAAACTGAATTGGAACTCAAATAAGATGCTATATCTAGGGATAATGTTAACCAAAAAATTAGATAATCTATACAAAGCTAATTTTATTAGGGTGAATCAAGAAATAAGGAGGGAGGTGGGGCATTCTGACACTAGATTTTACCTCCAGAATTCAAACTATAAAAATGAACATACTTCCAAAGCTTCTTTATCTCTTTCTAGCCCTACCAATAGAAATCCCAGACAAACAGTTTGAAGCATGGAATCGGACCTTATCAAGATTCATATGGAATGGCAAAAAACCCAGAATAAAATTTGAAAAACTACAATTAGGTAAAGAGAAAGGAAGTTTGGCATTACCTGACTTCAGAGAGTACTATCATGCAGCCCAAATGACCCCCCTAATATGTCTAAGTTCTAAGCAATATGAAGCAAAATGGAAAAACATAGAACAAAGAGTGCATGGAAGAAAACTGCCGAGTATTATTGGAGACACAGAAGCTATTAAGAACATACTTGGGTATGTTGATTCTGTTACTTGCTTCACACTGAAAAAATGGAAATACATAATACGGAAAAACAAATTAGAAAGAGAATTATGCTTCATACAATGGCCATGTCATGTCACACGCCGTCATCACTTCGTGATGGTAGGCTGCACAGACGAGTCACTTCTCAGTATCAGTAGTTTGATAGTATCAGTAGTTTGATCAGAGGAGGATGGATCCCCTTTGTGAGTCTGGTTCCTCCCAAGGTTTCTTCCTCCAGCCTTGAGGGAGTTTTTCCTTGCCACTGTTGCCTCGGCTTGCTCACATTGGGCTTAGAATCTAAATGTCTGATACTGATTATGTAAAGCTGCTTTGTGACAATGTCCATTGTAAAAAGCGCTATATAAATAAATTTTGATTTGATTTGATTCTCTCCAGTGCCATCTGTCTTTGGTTGCTTGTAGCTGGCTAGCACCTGATAATCCAGTCCACGTCTTCCATCCAGGTTATTCTTGGTCTTCCACGTCTTCGGACTCCCTCCACAAATCCAGTAATAACACTTCCTTCAATGCTCTCATGTGCATGCCTCATCACATGACCGAAGTAACATAACTTGCGGGATTTAACATGCATCAGTAAGTCCTTTTGAGTTCTAGCCATCTCATAGACTTGCTCAGTGGTCATCATCTTCATCCATGAGATCTTCAGCAACTTCCTGATGCACTTGTTCTCAAAAGCCTGAATACATCTTTCTTCCTCTTTCTTCAGTGTCCAGGCTTCACATCCAAATGTAGCTACTGGCCAGACCAAAGCTTTCATCAGTCTTAGTTTGGTGTTGGTGCTAATTGACTTGCTTTTCCACATCTTTGTCAATTTGACCATCACCAACATGCCCATAGCCGTTCTTGTCTTCACTTCATTGGCAGTCTGCAGCTTTTGTTACTCTGCATCCCAAATACGTGGAAGAGTCTACTTGCTCCAGAAGTCTTCCTTCGACTGTAATCTTCAGTATATCTTCAGTATTCGTCATCACATTTGTTTTAGCTGCATTGATCTGCATGTTATATTCCTTTGCAGCCTTCTCAGTGCGACTCACCAGCTCTTCTAGTTGTTCTTTTGTTGTGGCCAATAAGACAATGTCATCTGCATATCTGAGATTGTTAATAGTCATTCCACCAATCTTGAATCCTCCCATAAATCCCTGTAGTGCTTTCCTCATCACTTGTTCTCCTAAGATGTTGAATAAACATGGTGAGAGGTTACATCCTTGATGGACTCCTTGTCTTACACTGAACCATGCTGATGTGTGTTTGGCAGTCCTGATCGCTGCACGCTGCTGACTGTACAAATTTCTCAGCAGCTGGATTAGGTGTGAGGGGAAACCCATCTCCAGCATGGTTATCCACAATTGGTCATGTTGTACCATGTTGAATGGCTTTGTGAAATCAATAAAACAGAAATACAGTTCCTGGTTCCTTTCTCTTGATGATCCAAGATGATCCGGAGGTTTGTGATCTGATACCGAGTGCCTCTTCTTGGTCTAAATCCAGCTTGTTCTTGGGCAATCTCCCCTTCCAGCTTAGACTGCATTCGTTTTAAAATCACTCTCAACAAGATCTTGCTAGCATGTGAGACCAGTGTAATGGTCCTGTACTTCTTGCACTGGAGCAAGTCTCTTTTCTCGGGCAGTGGGATGAAAAGTGAGTGCGTCCATTCTTCTGGCCAAATTCCAGTTTCCCAAACTTCCATACAGACCTCATGGAGCTTATTCAATGTTGTCTCTCCACCAAACCTGAGCAGTCCTTCAGTGGTGGTGGTTCCTTTTCTTGAACATCAATCTGAATGTTATCTTCTGCACCACTGTATAGTTCCTCACAGTAGTTTTTCCATCGTTGACACACCTTCTTTGGTTACACAATTTCATGCCATCTTTGTCCTTGATGGCTACTATGCAAGGCTGGAATGGTTTGGTCAGCTTCTTTACTATCTGGAATACAGGTCTGCTGTTCCCTTTCTTTGCATTTTCTTCCAGCTCACTGCACAATGAGTCCAACTTGCTTATCTCTTCTGCCACAGTTTCATTTGGTGTGTGTGGTTCTTGGAGTCTTGCTAAGTCTTCAAATCTGTTGGCAACCTCCACTTGGTACTGAGACACGTCTGACACTAAGACTAGTGTTAGAACACTACAACTGTAACTTCTACTCCAAGTTTTCCTTTGTTCACTCCTTCGGTTAAGTTGACCTGGAACCTTTTGAGTCAGCCCTGGTCAAGTTTGACGTCATGGTTCACCTCCAACGGTTGTCTAAACTTCTGAATCGTTCTGAGGTTCTTGGTGTGTGTGGTTTACTTTGACACCGTCTTCTCTATTCGTTC
>BRDA01002937.1:10000-15721 GCA_036984385.1 Crenuchus spilurus | reverse complement strand
AATGTCCTCACAGCCTAAAATGATTTGATGTACAAAAGCATTGTGTTTAGTGTTGTACTGTGAAGCCCACAACTGACAGGGCTGATCTGCTCTGAGAGAACAAACAGTGGGTCACACAACTTAACCCACCTGACTGGTGCCGAGAGGAGAGAGAAGGACCAACGCGGTTAGCCTGCACCTTCATCGGGACTTCCTCTGAAAGACCTACGACTTCCTTCTCTGCTATCTTTTCATTTTGAGTTCTGAGGTCTACAGAAAGCTCAACAGGTTCTACTTCCATGTCTGCGGCTGCCTCCCTAGGCTCTTCAGCGGCTGCCTCCCTAGGCTCTTCAGCGGCTGCCTCCCTAGGCTCTTCAGCGGCTGCCTCCCTAGGCTCTTCAGCGGCTGCCTCCAGATTCTTCAAGCTAACAGATAAAGTTTCCACTTTCTGGGGCTCAGTGATGTTTTCTGGAATGATTGGCAGAGCATCCACTACATCTCCAGCAACACTGGGCTCCTTTGCTGGTCCCACCTCAGCAAAAGCTTCCTGCTCTACAGTATTAACTTCTGGCACTTCGGTTACAGGATCCACCAGAGTTTCTTTCAGGTTTTCAACATCTGCTTGTCCTTGTGCAAGCACTTCTGGTTCTCTTGCCGTACCTTCTTCAGAATAAAGCTTTGCCACTTCACCATTAGACTCTGCCATTTCTGCTTCTGGTTCTCTTGCTGTACCTTCTTCAGAATAAAGCTTTGCCACTTCACCATTGGACTCTGCCATTTCTGCTTGTGGTGGAACTGATTCTTGAGCTACAATCTCAGTATTTTTATGGGCTTCAAGATCAACAGTAGAAGCTTCAGGAACAGCACTCGCCACTGGATCAGTTTTGGTTAATTCAGAAGGAGCTTCCTCAGTATGGGAAGGGGTGCTCACCACCCCTGGAGCTAAGAGGGTGAAAAGGGGCAAGGAAAGCAGGAGGAAGGGCAGTCACAGTGAAAGCATCAGCTGCAGGTTGACAAATCTCACCAAGTCATTCTGTTGCATATAAACAAAAGACCTCTGTGGGAGAAAACGGCTTACGTTCTGACCATATTATAGCGGTCAAACACTAATCGTGTAGAAAAGACCTTCATTTATTATATGCAACAGAACACAAACGTATCCCAAAAATAACTTGTAAAGTCCTTCCTTCCATCGGTGTCTGTGACTTCAGCGAAATGTTAAATTGGTGCATGTGGACCAGTGCGAGAAAAGATGTCAACAGTGCCAACCTCTTATATATCATGCAGTGCCCAAAGTCAAATGTGATGGAAAATACAACACCTGCTGGTAAGGTTCTCTAAGAAAATACTCCGTTCTCATATTGTGTAACAGAATGCGTGTCATTTTACCCCGAAACGGTTACTCGTACATAACAGCCTTCGTCCAAGATGATCTTTCTGCAATCCTTCACTCATCTGTGCACTAAGCTTTCACCACCAAGTCACTTTTAAATATACATCCCTTTCAGTCAAATCTGTAGGTTACAGGCTTGGAATGAAACGACATTAATTCAGCCAAAGTCTACACTGGCAAAGGGGTGCTATGCCAAAAATAAAAAATAAAATAAAAATTTCAGCTTTTCAAAATGAGCGTTCTGCTACTCATCTAGATTATTTTTTACATTTAAACTTCGTGCGAGTTAAGAAAAAACACTACACAACATAACTACCCATGCACCTTTGAGTTGAACACCCCCCCCCATGCATGCAAGAGTGAATACGTGCTTTAAACACTACCACACATCCCAATCCTCACACCCAACAAGCATTGCAGGCAACTGTATCGATTTCTGGAAAAAGTCCTGGATCACCACTGTTCTTAAAAAAAGGTCAGAGAACCTTTCAGTTTCTGTCCACCACCAACCCAGTATCTCTACATTACACTATTTTGCCCCACCCAATAAAACCAGCTACTTCAACTGGGTTCACAACAGCTGCCGACTGCTGAGTGTCAGACACAGGTGTTACTACCAACAAAAACAATGCTGACCACCATTTTTTGTCTCCTACAAGAAAAAAAAAACGTTACAGTTTACGTAGCAAGAATGAGTGCGATCCAGGACCCCTCTACACAAGGTTTAGCCTTAAATAAGAATAACAGGCACGAACCCGTCTCCACTTGGGGCTGCTGCATCTCCTGTTCTGTCACAGGGACAGTTTCTGTGGCTTCGCCTGGCATACTTGGCTGCAACAAAGAGACAGACGTAAGTATTACAAAAAAAGGGTTGTCACAAACACCAGAACTCTGATTTTGAGAGTGTTGTAAGGTGTTAAAAGTGTTAACCAACATTAAGCCTTTCATATGTAGTGATCAGTACAGTGGACAACCATTAATAAGTCACTTTCATAACCGTGTATGCAACAAACCACAAAGTAAACAAATATGGCTGATGACCTGGAACTGTTTAGCAATGACACAGAAATTAGCCTTTTCATGCACAGTGGACACTATAATGGACAACTATTAAGTGATTATTGTAAAAAACACATCAAACAGTTTTGTACTGAATTACTGTAAGAAGCATGTGGGTGAATAAAATATGACCACAAAAAGGAACATTTAAAGAGCAACGTAATACCTATATATTATTTCCTTTCTAGAAGCAATATATAATGAAAATTAAATATCTTTCGTGTTAGGCATTTTAACCACATATTGTTCTCCAGCAGTATGTTAGATTAATTTCTTTTACAACAATTAACTCAGTGTTTAATACTAAAGTATACGTTCATAAACATAATAGTTTAATCTGAGAATCTTTACATAATTCAGGCACCAAGATTAAAAACAGAAGTTTCACAGCTGATCAGAAATTTGATTCAAATGAACCGACACTGACATTAGCTATTCTGTAAGCATTAGCCAACTTCTTACAGAGATGAATTAACTGAGAATTAGTTTAGCAAACACTGCGATGTATGAAGTTAATTATACTATGAAAACAAACAAACGTATGTTATATTAATGAACTTTACCTCTCAAAACGTTTTAAAACAGAAAACTGGTGTGTGCTAAGCTACCCAGCCAGAAGACGCTGCCTCAGCGGCCCCATTTTGAAGCGTCTGTCAGCTCGGTTCAAGCAAAATATCTCACATTTAAAAGAACAATTCGTGTCGATATTCAGCTTATATTAAAGGAGACATTTAACGTAACTAAACGTGCTGTACTTAACGGAGTGAGCCAGTATAGTAACGTTAGATGTTAGGAGATTGTCGAGAGAAGCACTAACCTGGTCTAAGCTTGGGATCCAAGATGGCTGTAAGAGAGGCCGTCTGACCTCTGCGTCACTTCCATATTAACACTGCACTTCCGCCTCACTGCAGGAAAGAGCTGCTTAACTTAAGACAACATCTGCTCGAAAAGGGTCAAATAACTCGGTGAGTTTTGCAATTGGTGAGATTGTTTTGTTCACAAAAGTGTATTTATGTGGGAAAATCAGCCAGCAGTCGAACAGATCACAGAAACTACAGAAAATACATAAAAACGACAGGATTAGCTTGGTTAGCTTAGCCACCTGTGCTAACGAAAGCGCTGTTTAACATCAAATCAGCTCTTCCTCTCACATTTATACTGTAAAAGAAGTGTGCTTTAAACTCACAGTTTAGTTCTAAAATATTGTCTGATTTAGCTTAGCCACCTGTGCTAAAAACAGTGTTCTCTAATGGATTAACTCATTAGTTTTTTATTTTTAAAGAAAAGACATTAAACTCACAGTTTCATTACAAAACACGGCAAATTATTATTATTTACATGAACCAAAAGATTTAGATAAACTAGTAATTCAGTACTGCCGCTCAGATTTGTACATTATTTTAAAAGAAAGGTCATTTAAAACTGACAGTTTACAATTAAAAATACCTTATTTACAAACATTATTGCTAACTGTATGTCTTTGAAAGTAGACATGCTGTATTTCGGGCTTTCACACATTGCGTGCATTGTAATTATTTTCTGCAGTTCCACACGTTTATTCTTTAAAAAAGTAGCTATACTGAAGCAAATCAGTATGAATTATATATAATATAGTTCATATAAGATAATCCTTTATTAGTCTCACAGGGGAAATTCAAAATATGTGGTGATTCATAAAAAGCCACCACTTTACTGACATAAAACTATATACTAATGTAAACAGTTAATGTGTTATATTCACATCTCTGTGCTGATATGGACAATCAGCTTTACGCTTAGAAAACTTTTAGCCACTTTTCTCTTGGACATTTCTCATGCTGAATAAAGCAGAACAATTAATAAGTTACTTGCAGTCAGTGATGCTAGTCTTATAGCATGAAGACACTTCTCTGTCCTGACACCCAGGTGATGGAACAAACTCCCACTGACTGTTCAAACAGCAGAGTCCCTCACAGTCTTCACACACACACTGTAGAGCATCTCTTTGTGGAGCACTTCAGCAGCACTAGTTTAAAACACTTATTGTAAAGCTCTTGTATTGTATATAATGTGTATCTCTCCTTTCTAGGTATTAGTGATGGTTTAGTTCTAACAGTGTCTGAACTGAAGAGTAGTTTGGACTCTAACCTGACTGTACTAACTGAGATCATTCTCTTAATGGACACAAAACCCTGTTGTACGTCACTCTGGATAAGAACGTCTGCTAAATGCTGTAAATGTGGCAATTAATCACCATATAAAATGTCATGACAGGCCTAACTATATTCAGACATAACGTTGACTGTTTTATTGTCCTTCTTTCAGAATTATGTCTATGTCCCATCTGTATGGGCGTAGAGGAGACGAGGATGACGATGATGGAGTTGAGATTGAAAAGTTTGAGGTGTCTGAATGGGATTTGGCCAATGAGTTTAATCCGGAAAGACGTCGGCACAGGCAGACCAAAGAGGAGGCTACTTATGGCATATGGGCTGAACATGACTCTGATGATGAGAGACCCAGCTTTGGAGGCAAAAGGTATGTGTATCCATTATCCATATTTATATTACAGAGTGTGTATTCACAGAAGAGTACAGTATTCTGTATATTATATATTACACAGGCTTATCAGTGTGGTACTGCATGTGTGAGATGCTCTCGAAGACGGCTAACAGTTTATTGAGTCCACATCATTAATATAAAATGAAATTAAACACATGCAAAAATGGGAAATGTAAAAAAAAGGCATATTTTTGTCTTTGCAGACACTTTGATATGAATAAACATATGATGAATTTAGAAAATACCCAAAGTAAAAACCTTAAAAATGTGATTGAGTGCATGTAATTGGTTATTACTCACCTCTCACTATAACTGTAGTTGTTTTATAGTCTCCTGCTTGTGTGTTAATGCTCATTTATTATCTGTGTACAACTTTTCAGAGCCAAAGACTACTCAGCTCCTGTGAACTTTGTGAGTGGTGGCCTGCGAAAGACTGCAGCCGAAGAGAAACAGCAGCAGGGCTCCGATGACTCTGAAGAGGATGAAGAAGCTCCTTTGCCACCACGTGCTACTGCTCCCAAAAAACTCCAGACGGTAAACTGCACTGCACATACAGACTTCTGCATTGTTATGTTTTGTCTTGTGTATATTCAGGCTTTTGGAAAAATAACTGAACAACATGCACGACTTACTGCACTTTTCTCTGTACCTGTAGTTCAGTCTTAAGAGGGCTTACAATGAAAATGAAAGTCAACTCCCCCCCCCACACATATGTAGATAATGGAAAAATGGAGTACATTTTAGAATGT
>BRDA01002937.1:0-5000 GCA_036984385.1 Crenuchus spilurus | reverse complement strand
CAGCGTCCCCCGCCCTCCAGGCAGCGTCCCCGTCTCTGCCTCCGTACCCACCAACTTCAAAGACCTCATCCAGGCCAAGGCCGAGGAGAACGGCATCGTCTTCATGCCACTCGTGGGCAAGCGCCACATGGGCAAGCAGCTGTACACGTTTGGCAGGATCATGATCTACATTGAGAGGGGAGTGGTCTTTGTCCAGGGCAAAAAGACTTGGGTTCCTACATCACTACAGAGTCTCATAGATATGGCAAAGTGAAGTTTTAGTGTAAAAGTGATTTACGTGTGTGTACAGCATGTTTTCTACATTTGTGTATAAATAAATTGTAATTTTTTAATGAATTATTTTATCCCACCTCTACATGTAACTGCTGTGTTCACATTACCAGGCAAAAGGGACTCAAAACTGGTCTTTTCGGGGCTGTGTGAACACGTCCAATCAGATTTGAGATGCTTTAATATGATCTGAGATCAGATGTGAACACGTTTTTAATGTTAAACCGGTTCTGACTTCACTTCTGTTTACAGAGCTGCTAAAACATCAGCCGGCTGGCTTTTATTCACCGTCTCCAGCTGATCATGTACCTCCATCCTCAGACACTAACACTGTGTTAATACTAATACTGGGCTGCTCCTGATGTTTGATCCTTACAGTCACATGACACAAGCTGAAACCAGACAGAAGTCTAAAGTGTCATCAGACGTTTGAACAAGCTTTAATAAGTACATCTTCCCAAAAGCCCTGCATCCCACCCCTGTGAAGTGTGAAACAGTGAAGAGTGAACACAGCTTTAGTCCACACAGCAGCGTTTTTAAAAACCTCAACTTTTTAATTCAAAAATACTCAAAAACACACGTTACCATGTGAACATGAGTGTAAATATACAGACGGTGTCCCTTAGTTTGACTAAACTGACTGTTTAAATGTACAAAAATCTGCTGAGAGTCGTAAGATACAGGACGTTAAGTACTGGACTGCTCCTCAAACCCTCTCATCCCCACACAGCTGTCCTTTCTGCCTGCTTTCAGTGAGCTCCACAGTCTCGTCCTACGAGACATCAGGGCAGTGAGCCCGTCTTTATTCCTCTTCTGAAGGCTGATCCAGGAGGATGATCGTCAGGTGTTGGACAGGCTAAAACTCCTTCTGCAGATCTAGACAAACAAAGCCAAGTCTTCATCATGTGACGATGCTAATTAACAGCTTTACGTTACGAGTGACTGATTCAGCACGTACCACTTTTCTTCAGCATCTCTCCTCTCCGAGATCGAGCCATCCCATCCAGGAAGTGATCAAACAGTTTGATGTATTTGGCCAGGCTGGTACGCTTGTAGTCTATGGAGCAATAACATGGAGTCAGTTATACAGGTGTCCTGTTTCACTCTTTACCTGAACATCTGCTGATGTGGTGATGAAATAAACTCTGTGTGTAAAAGTCTGACATGTATGATTACAGTGCAGGTAGACAGGTGTTCATTTCTGATGGCTGTAGGAGTGGAGGCCGGCGCCCGTCCAGCCATCTCCATCAGTCGCCTGCTGCTGCAGCGAGACATTAAAGTCCTGATTGTACTGAACTCCATTCAGAGGACACAACAGGGTTAATGGTGACAACACTGAGTGCCTGGTTCAGGTGTACTTGGATGCTGTTGGTGGACATTTCAGCAGATCAGTGTTTCACACAGAGGTTTATTTCATCAGCACATCGTTAGTATGGTTTGAGTAAAGAAGGGACACCCTGTAAAGTACAGTAACCACAGCTTCAGCATCACACTCACAGTACAGAGAAGCGATGCACGCTGAGCTCTGAATAGAAGCACTTTGTATTAAATGTGACAAACCTCTGATTTTACGACGTTCATTAGCGTCCATTTCATTCTCTTTATCCTTCATCTCCTCCTCCACGTCCTCCTCCCCCGCTCTGGGCCTGTCCAGCTCTTCACAGATTACGCTGTAAACAGGCTGATGTGATTGACTATTGTTTGTAGAACCATAAAGGAAGTGTATAAGTGTATGAGATGGTTACCTGATTGTAGGCACTTCAAAAGGGTCAAATTTGTCCAGCGTTCTAATGTCGATGGGGACAGAAATCCGTCCTAAAGGACATTAAGACATGAGACACACGAGTACGAGAGCAGCTCAGCTGTTATTAACGACTCCTCACCTGTTTTAGGATGGACGCTAAACGGACTCTTCAGTAAGTGGTTGACTCCTTTACTGACGTTGACGTCCAGTCGAGGGTAACAGTACTGCAGCATGATCTCCTTATCAAAGTACTGACCACCCTTCTTACTGGCTGCCTGCTCCAAAAAACACATCAGGCTGTTCTGAGAAGAGCCCTACCACACTAATGAGACATTAACGAAGGCCAATAAAGTCTGTACAGTATTGTAGCCATGCTGGCCTAAATTAAGCCAATAAAAGGCTTAAAATGTGTTATTGATGTGTGTCCCAAACACAGAGATCAGTGAGAAGATGAAAGTTACCCTTCTTTGCTGGACCAAAGCCCTGAGTTTCTCCCAGCGTTTCATCGGATTCTTCTCAGTCTGATAAAGACCGAGCAGCTCCTTCCTCAGATGTACAGGCAGAGTTAAAGAAAAGGTACTGACCCAAGCTCTGCTGTAACACAACAGTCTTGTCCTGGAAGTCCAGCACAGTCTGACTTCCCTGCCCGGACACCGGATCAACTGAACCAGGCGAGCCGAGCAGGGAAGTGTGCTGGACCGACTCTCAACATCCCTGACAGACACGGACATAAAGGATATCGTCAGAGAGCAGGCTGAGAACTCTGTCTGTGCTCTCCGTGCTGCTCAGCAGGTCCTGTCCCACAATAGCGTACTGAGGGAAGTAGTGCTCCACCACAGACAGAGACTGGCTGTAAAACACAGAGTAACATTAACATCACTGACTCTCAGCTCATCCTTTAATGCATGTTCAGGTCCAGGACGCAGAAACTTTCAAGTGTAAAGGGCATGCACACGCCTCCTCTGACACACCACTAACTCATTCACACTGCTGCATCGCTGGCAGCCAACACAGGCAGAAGAAGCGCAGCATCACCAGCGCCATACATCAGCTAACAGACACCTGAGCCGGTCAGCATCACTGTAGGAGTGACAGCGCCATCACCCACCCAGAGAGAACTCTGCTCTGCTGTCTGACTGCTGATGGTGAAGCAGCACAAGCCAGAAACTCGTGATGGTCAGCTCAGTGTCCCCAGTAAAGTCTCCTTAAACATTTATATAAAGAGGATTGTCTGAAAGCAGGTGAAGAGGCTGTTACTGCGCTGTCTTTAATAATAATAACCCACCATCCTAACTGTGCACTTCAGGCTTTCTATCAAACTAAACAGACACCGGCCGGCCGCTCCGCAGGGGAGAGGACTTCAGCAGCAGGGTGAGGGACAGGAGAACAGCTTTGCTGACCTAATTTGCGAACCCCAACTTTTAGGGATCAATTTGATTTCATTTAAGTGTGCAGATTATCTGAGTACACACGTTATTATCAGCCTCATAGTGAAAACACGCCCCACTGTGGGTGTGAAACGTCCCACACATTAAAAACACTCAATACTAAAAACGACTGCAGCTGAGAGACTGAGAACACGGCGGTGCTCCGCTGGGCTCTTTACCTGATACAGGGATGAAGGGGGTCTGACAGAACAACTTTCTTCACAGTGTCCTCACCACCCTAAACATTTTAGAAGAAAACTGATTACAGTAAAATATTCACAGCTGTTTATGATCTGACTCTGTAAACATACCGGAGTCCTGTCTGCTTCTTTACCCAAACGCTGGTGAATAACTAATATTAATGACACTTTACACAACACCTCCTCCTGTACTGTGTACATTACACACACATCTCTGCACAGTGTCAGAGTGAAATAACCAGCATCCTGTTCTGTGTCCAGGAGGAGAACTGAGGACTTTAATGTCTCACTGCTGTGACAGGTGACTGATGGAGACGGCTGGTCAGGCGCCGGCCTCCACTCCTACAGCCACAGATATTAGTAATCAGAAATGAACACCTGTCTACCTGCACTGTAATCACACATGTCAGACTTTTACACACAGACTGAGTTTATTTAATCCTCAGCACCAGATCTTCAGTAGTGTTAGTTATTCAGGGTCGTTTGGGTAAAGAAGACACCCTGTAAATTCACACATCAGCTGAATTCTGTAATAAAGCTGTTTAACTTGGCTTATTAAAGATTTTACAGGAAATCACAGGCCAGTAACAAATATGATATTGTGGCCTGTGGTAATGCTAGCACTAATCCTGAGGTGTAGAAATGATTACCTTGACTAAACTGAGGTATTCAGCCACAGCTGATCGAGCGGCTACCGAGAGCTTCCTGGCAGCTTCATCGCACACCCAGCAGTGCACCCCTCTCCTGCCCGAGTACACCCAGAGGAGATGCTGGAAGCCAAAGTCCTCTGGTTCACAAAAACAAATAAGCATCATGTAGCTGTTCTTCCACACAGACCAGACTGATCTGCTGTACTGTAACACTGAGCTGCAGAAACTCTCACCTCTCAGTGCTCGATCCAGAATTCGAATGGCAATGGTCATTAGAGTCCAGCACTTGGAGCAAATATCTGCAGCACTGAAAACAAAACACACATTTCTTTTACAAGAAGATGAATGTGTCACATGATCACAAGACATTTTAAATAATCACTATTATTTTACACAGGTGCTGTCCGTCACCATGACTGTATTTATGTGCGAGCAGCAGATGAGGTACCTGCAACAGCTTCTGACATCATCATAGTCAGTCATGTCGATATCAAACACCAGCTCCTTCTCAAGAGCCTGGAACGTTCCGGACTTCACAGTGTTGTGCTGACTGGGCTGTGACACACAGATGCAGACAAAATGTTCTGACATTTCAATATAAAGAGACATTTCATTATACAGTGGTAACCCTACTAACGAGTATTCCAGGTAACGAGTCGAGATCTCGGAATATTTTTGTTCCAGGTAACGAGTAAAATTCCAAGTAACG
>BRDA01002936.1:14635-29426 GCA_036984385.1 Crenuchus spilurus | reverse complement strand
GGTGAATCTGTGTTTTGTTGGTGAGGAAAAGCACAATTCTGAATGTTAAACCAACATTAAACTAACGTTACTGCAGTAAACTTAGTCTGGCTCACGTCTGCAGTCAGGAACTAGAAACAAGTAACAGTGACATTAAACACGTCTTTATATAAATTATTTGCCAAACACCGAAAGTGTTATTTTTTTCCTGTTTCAGCCAAATAATTTCAGTTGCCAAATATTCTGTGCATCCCTAGTATCTCCTGTTTTATTGATTAAAAGTGTTAATTGCAGTTATTTTTGGACTAATTTCATATTCTAAAGTTTCATGTTGTTTACTGAGGTGGTTTATGTACTAACATCTCGGAGGCCGTTTTAGTTTCTTCTTTAGTTTCAGCATCAGCATGATGCCCAGCCTGTCAGGGCTTAGCACATTATTAATGAGCTTGACATAACAGGTCAAATGACTTGTTTAAGTATTTCAAGCCTTTTTTGATTTGATATTGATCGGTATGACTTATCGTTAATTGAGTTGGCTGATCAATCAAGCACAGTAATATAATGGTCAGTAGTAGTTTGGGAAATGTGGGTAGGGGCTAAGTCCTACTGGAAGAGGAAATGTCCATAAAGCTTGTGAGTAGACACATCACAGAGTGTAGAAACTGCACACTGGACTTTTTGGATTCTGTGCCTCTCCAGTCTTCCTGCAGACTCTAGGACCTTGTTTGCTCAGGCAGTACTCAAGGCAGGGGCTGCTCCATGAACACCTTTGTGAAGCTAAATTGATGTTTTTGATGGAAACCTTTTTCATTGTTTGTGATTTTAGTTTTTCCCTTCTTTTAAAAAACTTTTATCTGTGTTTCTGTCCATAGTTTTAAAACCATCATCCAGTACATTGATAATCAGTTTGAACGGTACCTGCATGATGAGAGTGGGCTGAACCGCAGACACATAGTGGACAACAGAGTTCACTGCTGCTTCTACTTCATATCTCCATTTGGACACGGGTAACTGGCACACATTCACATCCATGCTGCTGCTTCACAAAGAAGTGATGTTTAAAAGCATTAATCTGGCCTTTGTCACACTTTCTGTCTGTAATCTCCAGTCTCTGTCTGTACGTCTGTCTAGACTGAAGCCCCTGGATGTGGAGTTCATGAAAGCCATCCACAGCAAAGTGAACATCGTCCCGGTCATCGCCAAAGCCGACACACTGACGCTGCGGGAGAGGGACCGCCTCAAACGGAGGGTGAGTGTGTGTGTGTGTGTGTGTGTGTGTCTGATAAAGATCACAAAACTGCTTTTAGAGTCACAGGTCTGATTATTATTCAGTTTAGCAAAAAAGGAGACTTGCTTTCCATTTATTACTTAAAGAACTAAAAAAAAGCACAAAGTTAGGAGTGTTCTTTAATGAAATCAGCACTCAAACAGCCCAACCACCTACCCACCCTGAGAGAGCACAGACAATTTTGTCTTCTTAGGCCCCGGCTGGCGATGGCAAGCAGCGTTACCGGGATTTGTGATCCTCTTGTGAATCCTGTTTTGAGATCCTGTGTTGTGAACCTGTGATCCTCTGATTATAGTGTCAGCACCTTAGTCCAGTGAGCCACTCGGGGTGCAGGCCGGTCATTTTTGACCCTTTGGACCAGGGGAGTATACACAATGTTAAGACTACAGCGGGGCTCTAGACTAACTTTTGCACTGGTGTCCTTAACTTTTTTTTTTGATTGCATCTCATTTAACATCACAGCTTTACATGTTCAGGTTTTTTTTTTTAATTCTTGCCAATTTTCACTCTTTCCCAATGTGGTAGTTGCCAATTAACCCAACCAATTAGTGACTCTCCCCATCACTTTGCACTGTCCCTGACTCTAGGAGGGTGAAGACAGGCACAAGCCTCCTCCGTTGCATGTGATGCAGCCATCGCCTCTTTTCAATGAATGGACCAATCAGTAGACGCCTGAGCCAGCAAACATTACAATGTGAAAGTGATAGAAAGCGCCATCTACCCACCCAGAGAGAGCACTGCCAATTTTTGCTCTCTGTGGGCTCTGGTTGTTGATGACAAACAGCATGACTGGGATTCAAACTCGTGATCCTCTGGTCATAGCCTGCTGAGCCACTCGGCGCCCTACAGGTTCACTTTTTAAAAACCTCGCTGTCCATACAGACAATATTGGCTTGTAAATGATTAACTAACAATCTAGTCAAATATAAGTTCTTTATTTGAAGCACGATTCTACAAGGAAGGTAAGAAACTAAAAATGTTTGTGCTGAAATGTAAACTTAACACGGGTCACATATCAACGTTAGAGCATTAGTGTCTAACTCGTACAGCAGGTGAAGAACTTGGAGTGAATGTGCGCTTGTGCGATTGTTATTGTTCATCAAATTCCTGACACTTTGGCTCAAAGACAACTGTCCAAATGGGCCTTTAGCCATTTGGAGTATGTGTTGAAGCCAGCAACAGCACTCCTCTCTGGACAATAGTGGACGCCCTTTCATATTTGCAGATGCTTCCCTTTGCCCCTCAGAGCACACACATGGACACCCATGTATGCTCCCGTGGGTGTGAAGCTGGATTCTGGCCAGGGGTTGGACTCCTGGCATGCTCTGTGCTTTCCTGCTGATGTGTCAGTGAGCAGTTTTGTTGGCCTGATTTATTCAGATTACTTTCTGCTGTTATCAGTAAATAATTCCACAGGAAACACTCTACATCAGCGATTCTCAACTGCTGGGTCACAACCCAAAAGTGTGTCGCGGACACGTTCTGGGTGGCTCGCAGACAGGTTGTAATAAATAAATGTTAAAACAATTAAAAATTAAAAATTATTAAAGCTTATCTGATGATATACTTGTCGTTTATCTTGAAGATGCACAGCATACTCGTTGCTATGGTAACCACCATTTGTTTGCCCATTACCCTTCTTTTTAAATTTGATGATGATGATGATGTTCAGAGGCAAGATGGCAAAACGCAGATATACACCGGAGCATTTGAAATGTGGATTTTTGTTCATTGAGGACAAACATGGTAGAGTTTAAAAAGCCGGTAGAGCTTTTTAAAAAGACTTCATGAGCTGTAGGCACGGACATAATTTGGGGGGTGGGACATGACATATCGCTTTCGCTTTTTAAAAAGGCAGTTTTGGTCACCTGTAGTTTTTAGCTTTTAAAAACAATGTTACACTGTGTTTAAAGGAGACGAGTCGAGCATTAGGACCCAGCAGAAATCCAAACCGCTCAATCTGAAGCTTGTTTAACTTTAGACCGTGAACAAGCTCATTGATTAGCTCTCCCGTTTCTTGCTAACACTTCTTTCTCACTCCATCAAACAGCGTTTAACTTTTGAATCTGTGTCTGTGTTCGTGCAGCTACCAGTCTGTGATAAGCCGGCCATTTACATGCCTCTAAGTGAACTATTGTCAAAATAATTAAGAATTTCTGCCTGTTCTCAGAAATGAGGTCTAATTTTATGTAAATGAGGTTTGTTGACCATACAGTCCAAACAAAAGTGTAAAATTGGTGGTAATGAGCTGGAGTGAAGTTGACTGAAAAGGATTGGGTGATAATTTTATGCTACATGCTTTTAACAGTTACATTTAAATAAATGCAAGTTATATTATTATTAAATAAATATTTAATAATATGTATTATATTAATATATCTTTAATGCTAAATATACATTTTATAATTTTATTATTAACACTTAAGTTATTATTAGTATATTATTAATAGTAACAAGTAAAATATAAATCATAATTTGTAAGTAATGTATTATAATATTAATAATAATAGTTATTGGTTTAATAATAGTAATGTAATTCATAATATTAATTTATGTTCCAGCACCCCGCCCTGCCAGTCGTGTCCCCCCCCAAATCTCAAGGCTATTTTTAAAAAATAAATAAAAAATTGTTTGGGTTTTATTCTATAAAAGTGTGTCGTGACTTATTGACCATGAGGAAATGTGGGTCCCGGGCTAAGACCAGTTGAGAACCCCTGGTCTACATTACTTTTTCTCAAGTCCCTGAGTAATTAGTTTTTTTTCCATGTATACTTTTTTGTGTCTTTTAATAGTTGTTGTATTTTGGGCTAATTATGATTATTTGACTCATCTTGATTAAATAAATAAATATTTTATTAACCTTTTTACATTTTTAATGGATCTGCAGTAGTTCTTGGAAATTCTCCTCAGAAATGTTTACGAAAGACAAAACTAATGGACAGAGACCATCGGCGGGTTTCACAGCTTGTGAATAATAATCTGCTGGTAGACCTGTATGACTGTATGCTTCCATACACCTGCAAATTCAGCTACTTCCTTCACACTCTGACCTTTGGAGCCCAAATACAGTCACTCTTTTTAGCCAAACATTAATCGAATGAAACATTCACTGCACTGTTCCACCTCTTCTCAATCTGTGAATCCCATCACACACCCTGCAGGTATTTATAGCCTCAGCATCATCATGCAGCGCCACCTGCAGGAGCCTAAAGATATTTCCATCTTAAACACAGAAGACTCATTTTTTGTCTGGGGAGCTTATAACAGTAAATAATTTTATATTCTAACGGGTGATATAATACAGTAGACACGTGTTTTAAGCGTGTATAAATAATAATAAGCGTGATCATGTGATGCAGACATCTGTGTTTGTAGAAAACCTCACTCCTGTGGACATTTTGATGTTTATGTGTAAAATATTTCATTACAAACGTCCCACTGATAAACTAATTCAATCCCAGAATTCTCAGTGACCTGTAGTTGTTAAAGTGTTTGTATCTGGTAGGACTGAATGTATGTGTTTGGATGCACGATGTGTTTTAGAGAGAATGTAAATAGGATTTCCTCTCTTATATTGCACTCTCTCTCTTCTCCAACACAAAGACCTCCTCTGGTGATCTGACCACATGAAACACAGTGTGTCTGTGCATTGCTCTGAGAATAGAAATGAATGTAAACCTTTGTGGAGGTGTGTTGTTGACAGGATATTTGAGAATGAGTTCTCTTGTGTGCCTAAAAATAAGATTCTGTAAAAACAGTATTTATCATAATGCAGTGAACAAAGGCTGTGTCAGAGAGGCAAAGGGCTTCACGTTGGTTACAGTCCATATACACCGTTGTTGATTATATTGGCAATTCTGTGAGATATTTCGGCTCCACTGAGTATTCAGGTGCACGGTGTACAGACTGTAGTCCATCTGTCTCTCTGTATACTCTGTTCACCCTGTTCTTCAATGTTCAGGACCCCCCACAGAGCAGGTGCATCATTCTCAGCACTGCAGTGACACTGATGTGGTGGTGGTGGTGTCTTATTGTGTATTGTGCTTAGATTTTTTTTTTTTAACTGTCCACTCTATTAGACACACCTACCTTGTTGGTCCACCTTGTAGATGTGAAGTCAGAGACAGCTGCTCAGCACAGTTTGTGTTGGTCCTTCACTGGTGCTCACAGGATGCTGTTGGCTGAATACTTTTGGTTGGTGCCTCAGTAGTGACACTGAGGTGTTTAAAACCATCAGCAGCTCTGCTGTATCTGATCCACTCATACCAGCATAACAGTCACCCCAACATTCTTTCTTTACTGAATTAACATTTATAAAAATACTGTGTAAAAATGTTACATTCAGGAAGTAAAATGAACAAACAAATGGAACTCTGGTCAGGGGGCTTATGGGTATGTTACAGCCTTGTGAAAGATTGTGAGAGAAACAGATTAATCCTCTCTCTCTGTTCTCTTGTGGCTCAGTAGGTAGTCTGTCGTTAGTTGTACTGCATGAAAAAGACCATAACGAGCTTTAAGCAATCAAGAAGCAGCTGGTGGATTATCCCCACCACCACCAGTACACCCACAAAAGCATTCAAAAACAAACAATCCTGATGGTCTTTACAGTGCCCCCCCATCACCTGTAATTGTGTAGACATGCGCCCTTTAATATATGAAGTGAAAGTTGAGGAACGTAACAGTGAGGCTGATATCACTGTGCAAATCTGACTCTGTGCTTCAAGCATGTGACAGTTCATTGTAGTGTCATCTGGTTTAGAGATCTGCATTATCGCGGGACCCATTACAACACCTTGCAGCGCAGGACCAAAATTTATGTTCTTTTGCGGGAGCGGTCAGTCAGTCAGTTCAGTTGTTGTGGGAGCGGGACGAGACATACATGTTGAAAAATCCCGCAAATGAATAAATAGTCTAGAAAATAATGATAATCATGCAGCTAATCAGTAAGAAAGTCAAAATACTGGCAGATCATCCACACAAACGCAAGCGCGCTTTCTCTCTCTCTCTCTCTCTCTCTCTCACTCACACATGGGCTCTCTGTCTGTCTCTCTGTCTCTCTCTCTGTGCTGCCCTAATAATGATTCATTATAACCTAAATAATAGTTTTCTGTTGTAATAAATATTGTGGTGTTGGCCATGTCGAGGTCACACGGTATGGGTGATGTCATCACCCAGAAGCACTTGCGGGTTGTACACAGTTGTAAAACTGTTATGAATTGTTCATATTGGTTATTTTATGCAGTTGTGTTGTGCTGACTTAGAGTTTTATAATGTAGTCATCATCCTGTGTTGGTAGATGTGATTAAAATGTTTACGTGAGTAACTTACCATCTGTGAGATGTGGAGTAGCATTAGTGTCATGAGCAGCTCGGAGCATGTTGTGTATTTAACTTTAATCTTAATTGTTCATAAGTGAGCATAAAAAAATGTTTTGCATAGTGCTGGATGTGTTTAAGTTACTATTCTCTCCCACCACCCCACAATATGTAAGTAAGTTTTAAGTTCTGTAAAGTTAATCTGGTTGATGTGAGCATCAGGGGCGGTACTAGGGCGGGGCTACGGAGCTATAACCCTCCTTTTGTCTGTCTCAACGGGATTGCTCGTGCAACCCCACACACACACACACACCGGACGACAAACTAAACTCAACTCGCGCGAATGCCCCGCCCCCCGTGAGGACTGCGAGCGGTAGCGGGCGGACATGTTTGTGGCGGGCAGGAGCGGGACCAAATATGACGATTTTGTCGTGGGAGCGAGCGGGACGAAAACCGGCAGGAGCGGGACTAACAAATCAGTCCCGCGCAGACCTCTAGTCTGGTTGGACAGCAAAGTTTTAGAGCCAGAACCAAATATGTGACTGTTCAGATGTTCCTTCGTTGGACAGATATTTGTTCATTTGGATATTCACTATGTGTAATAACTAGAGATACACCGAAATGAATTTTTTTGACTGAATCTGAACAAAATGAAATATTTGGTCGATTAATCCCGGTTTTCACTGTACAGGGCAGATTGCACACTGCATGTATGGTGTTGTGTGGGTGAGCTGTTTGCTAATGTCAACGTTATGAATTGAGTGGCCCATGGTGGCGTTGAGGTAGAACATATGCCATCGAATGTGAGCATTTGCCCACACAAGTCGGTTATGACGGTGAACTACAGTCAGGAGGAGACCCTGAGGAGGACTATGAGCATGCAGAGGAGCTTTCCTGAGACGGTTTCTGAAAGTTTGTGCAGAAATTCTTCGGTTATGCAAACCGATTGTTGCAGGTGACTGGTCTCAGATCATCTTGGAGGTGAAGATGCTAGATGTGGAATTCCTGGGCTGGTGTGGTTGCATGTGTTCTGTGGTGTTGAGGCCGGTTGAATGTACTCCCAAATTCTCCGAAAAGTGTTTGGAGATGGTTTATGGTAGAGAAATGAACATTCAATTCACAAGGAGAAGTGCTCACTAACACGGATGTAGACACATTTTTGAAAAAATATTTGATAGAAAAACGCCTTTTGTGTACAAAAAAAGTCTTAGATCTTTGTGTTCAGCTGATGAAAAATGGGAGCAAAGTGTTGCATTTATATTTTTGTTCAGTGCATATATATATATATATTTTTTTTTTTGCCATTTTCAGCTGAAAAACTTCAGTTGCCAACTATTCTGTGCATTTATAGTAATATAGTTGTATACGTTTTATTACCACATGGACACAAGTTCTTACTGCAAACTTCACAAAACCGGAAGACAGAATACTGTAAAATATGTCGTATTGGATAATAACTGCCATTTCACGTCTGGATATAAGCATTAATTTCATTACTTCTTGCACTAGGTGACATTTCTATATGAAAACGCAATTAATGGGAGCAATTAAAAAAGTTTCCATTTGGATTGTTTATTGGATGCTTGAAAAGAATATTTAACCTGTAATGTTGCACATTATATTAACCTGTTTGCTTGAACAAATATTCATTGGCAAGCAATCAATACCAACCAACAGCCCACTCTAGCACTCCCAGCTGTAGTGTTTGTAATAATCACCAAAATGAGTGTAATCATCATTCTTAATTCAGATTCTATTAAAAGTATTGAGAATACAGAATTTGAAGCCAGTATAACGAATCAGATTAAATTGTTGGTTCCACCCTTGCAGGAGGTGTGCGTGTTATGATGCCCTGTTGTACTTCATGCTGTTTGACCTCATCAGATTGTGCGCATTCCTTGATTTGGTATGTGTGCGTGTGTAACAGTGCACGTTGTGCCTCGTTAGTCTATGTGTTTTCGGTGGACATTCGCAAGATACAACCGATTCAATCTGGTCGTCTTCCTGCAATCACTGTTCATTTCCTCCCAGTGATGTCCTGGGTCCATGTTGACCTTTAGTCACAGTAAGCCCGAGTGCCAAGAATGAGGTCAGGCCATGCCCCTCAACAGCTTGAATATGACAAGCTAAGGCTGTGTTTTCCTCTGATGTGGTGTAGCTTTTGCAGAGTTTGTTCCAAAAACACAATTATACAATTACACCCATAACATTTACATTATAGCGTAACATAATGGTGTGGGAATAAAAGATAAGGCCAGTGCAATTTGGCCATTTTCCTGCAATCACTGCATGCATTTCCTGCCAGTGAAATCCCAAGGTCAGTTCAACCAGGGCCGTCTCAGCCTCCAGCCTCTAGGAGACTGACTGCCTAGACTGACTGCAGAACGCATGTTGCGTTAATGACTTAACACACCCAGAGTGTTTGCGAGTGACCAGCTGAGCTGTTTTGTGCAATTGTCTTTGTGGACGGATCGTTATGCTCAGGAAGTCAGGGAGCTCACTTGTTGACAAGATGCCATGCATGTAACCAGGGCAACACAGCAGCACTAAGTACCGGTACCTTTATTTTTAGAAGTTCCTGTTATTTGCTTCCTCGATTGCTTTTTGGTCTTCCTGCAGGTGTTTTTTTTTTTTTTTTTTTTTTTTTTTTAAAGGATCCAATGCAGTACACATTCCCGAATGCCTGTCAGTTTACTCGTTTTATGCTTTATTCTTTAGTAAAAGTAGTGCACTGTTGCAATCATTTGCTAAAAGATGTTACTAACCCGTCCCTTCAGAAGCTATACCATCCAAATGCAGGTGCATTGCCGAGGTGAATGACACTGGTTTAGCATCTTTATGGTCATAAAACTCTTCACAAATGTACTTTATTATCAAGTAATGGACCATTAAATGTCAATAATGTGAACTAAATTATGGGATGGCGAACTACTGCTGTTATAAAGCTGACCAGTTCTTATCACAAACATTAGCAAAGGCACAAAAACAATACTGAATTATTGGTTCATTGTCATTTAGCTTCATGCCTTTCACTTGGTCAGCTTCAGCATCATCGACTCTTTAAAACACCTCGCCGATGTTAACGTTTATTTGACTTTTGTCTGATCTTAGAACTTCTTTCTTAATCTTTTGTCATCAGAACTCGTCCTCTTTGATGGTTTCTTCTTCTTGACAATGTGTAGAGTTCAGCACATAGCTCCTCCCCTTCCCCCTGTCCTGTGCATGGGCATGATTGCCCAATGTTTCTCATTGGCTGATAATAATGCTTTGTTGTTCTTTCCCAGCTGCGTTCCTTGATTCTCATTTACAAAACCTGGGCTGTGTACGGACACCAGTGCACAGATAGTGAACTGTGAGGAGATATTGGCTGAATTTCTCAAAGATTACTGCACCTTTAAAGAGAAATCTGCATGAGGTTTTCTATTTGATACCACACATATTTCTGCATGACGGACTCCGTTTTTTCCTGTTTTGGACTGGTACAGTCCATGCCCTGAGTTACTCTGTTATGTAATCACAGTGTCGGGGTGAGCTGGAAAGAATCTCATGAAGGTCAAATACTAGACATGAATGGTCTAATTAAACAACTACTCTTTTCACTCCACTGGAGGTGAAACACAGAGCTTAGGTGTGGTGGGTCTGAGGTTTTATGAGGGAATAGAAAAGGGTTTCTGCAGATCCTTAATCCTCTGGAGTCTGAGGGTATTTCAGTCACTCTGATGTAGTCTAACATGGATTGATGTTTTTACAACTTACACACACCTAATTTTTTTTTTCAAAGTGTTACACAGGTTTTTGTTCAGCACAAACTCAGCAACAACAAATTTAATGAGCAGTGTATAGCCATCACCTCTGTGTATTCAGTTCTGAGCTCAAAAGTCTTGGCTAGAAATGTTTAGAGTGTGTTTTCACAATATATCAGCACATCTGAAAACAGGTTTTTGGAAGGTCTAAGGGTGCTTTCACACCTACATTGTTTGGTCCGGACTTTTCACTTTGGTCCAAACCAAAATAACAGGTGTGAAAGTGGCCATGAACCACGGTCCGGACCAAAGGAGCAAAATTTGGTCTGAAGCAAAAGAGGTGGTCTCAGTCCGGACCTACTGAACCATGGTCTGGTTCACGTGCAGTGTGAAAATACTTTTCTAGAAGGTTCAGACTTTCAGACCAAGTACAGGAAATTGATGCAGGCGTTCAACAACATTCAACAACAATAACAGAAGTAAAATAGCCAGAACAGCATCAAAAATGAGCTGTGGAGCGTGGCATCAATATATAAAAGTATTTAAACACGTCAGGCGCACGTCCTACTACAAACCAATCAGTGTCGAGTGTGGGAAGACTCGCACCACATAAGTGATGACGACAGCACTTGGGCATATCATAATAAAAGTCTTTGGTGCGCTCGTAAAAAAGCAGTGTGAATACAAACCTAACAGGACCAAATATATGCAAAATAACAAACCCACAAACCTTGGTTCGGACCATGGTCCGGACTTTCAGGTGTGAAAGCACCCGAAGTTTAGATCAGATTTAATCAGAATATAGATTTATGACACTCTTACTGTTCTGACTCTGTTGTTGCTGAGTTTGTGCTGAACTAAAGCCTGTGTAACACTTTGGGGAAAAGTAATTTTAGATGTGTGTGATTTGTAAAAAGTCAGACTACATCAGAGTGTCTGAAACGCCCTCAGTCTGCAGGGGGTTAAAAAGTCTTAAATTGTTGGAACCTGCAGAAACCATGCAGAACCTCTGATAAACACCTGTTCAGCTGCCCTCATTTCCATGCTGTGTGGAAAGAAATGAAATGGGCAGCTGCTAACAGGAACCACTGCTTTAGTATGCCAGGTTGAACAGGGCATTGGAAGGCCAAATGGGCAGGCCTTTCCTTCATCTTATGGTGATGTCAGTACGAATGTGAAGTTTTCCAAAACCCAAGCCTGAAGTATGACAGATTAGCCATTGTGGCTGTGTAGTCAGGCCGATATTTATCTTTTTATTCTTTTTCTTTTCTCACTACTTTCTCACCATGCATGGCAAGACCTCTTTTTTGCTCTCTCGCTCACTCTTTCTCTGAAGAACGTACTGTCCCACGCCATCCTTGCCCCTCCCTTTCTTTATGAAAGGGGAAGCAGCCTGTCCAGAACAATATGGCTTTCCTGAAATGTGTCCGGGCGATTGGTGGAGGGGGTTTGGGCAGTGCTTTGCTGGATTCTTATCGGAGGAACGGCCAAACCTAACGCAAGGTTCCCTGACTGAGGTCAGAGTGGCTTGCAGCTCATAAAGCATACTCGGGATGTTTCAGTATTACTTGGTCTTCGTTTACGTCCTGCTTTAGGAGTGATATATATACTGAAACACTCTGGACGGTATACACACGTACACAGTGTGGAATGACCTCAGACAGGGCTGCCTTTCACAAAAGCTTTGCACTGGAATCCTCACTGGGCTTCGTCGAGTTCACAGACTTTAGAAGACAGGTGCTGTAGTACACAGCAGTTTTTAAATTAAGCTTGACCACCTTAGAATAGTGTGTGTGTGTGTGTGTGTGTGTGTGTGTGTGTGTGTGTGAGAGATATACACTCCTGATCAAAATCTTAAGACCAGTTTAAAAATTGCAAGAATTTGCATTTTGCACTGTTGGATCTTAAGAAGGTTCTAAGTAGAGCTTCACGATGCTTAAAGAAGAAATCAGCGCAAGAGACAAAAAGTTTTGAGCAGGAAATTTATTAAAAACAACAGTTTAACTGAAATAGGCTGTTCATCAGTTGGTCAAAAGTTTAAGACCATAGTTTAAAAAAAAACCAAAAACCCCCTCAAAACAGAAATCAAAGAGTCAAAAAAAGGACTCGGTGATGAGTAGCTCCACCGTTCTTGTTGATCACTTCAAACAATCGTTTAGGCAGCTTGATGCAAGTGTTTTCAGGAGGCTAGTGGGAACGTTGCTCCAAGTGTTGATGATGACTTCACGGAGGGGCATCACTGTCTGGAACTGATGTCCATTTTTGTAAACTTCCCTTGCCATCCATCCCCAAATGTTCTCAGTCAGATTTAGATCAGGGGAACACGCAAGATGGTCCAAAAGAGTGATGTTATTCTCCTGGAAGAAGTCCTTTGTCAGGCTTTGTGAACTGCAGGACTGTCCTGTTGATAAACCCAGTCATTACCACACAGACGAGGGTCCTCAGTCATGAGCGATGCCCTCTGCAACATCTCCACATAGCCAGCTGCTGTCTGACGCCCCTGCACAACCTGAAGCTCCATTGTTCCATTGAAGGAAAAAGCACCCAAATCATTATGGCGCCCCCCCCACTGTGCCGTGTAGAAAACATCTCCGGTTGGATCTCCTCGTCATGCCAGTAACGTTAGAAGCCATCAGGACCATCAGGGTTAAATTTTTCTCATCAGAAAAATGCTCCCTTAAAAAGTCCAAACGGGCAGTTTAGTGGTGCTGAAGAAGACGTGGCCTTTGAAGACGTTTTTTGTTTCTGAAGCCCTTCCCTCACAGATGCTGTCTGATGGTTATTGAGCTGCAGTCAGCACCAGTAATGGCCTTAATTTGGGTAGAGGATCGTCACAGATGGATAGTCAATCGGATCCTGCAGCTCAGCGCTGATGAAATTTTTTTGGGTCTACCAATTGACTTTTTTTGTTCCATACCCCCTCAGGATCATTTAAAAAATGCAAAATGCCCGTCTTACTGCGTCCAACCTCAGCAGCGATGGCACGTTGTGAGAGAACGAGTCACAGAAGGACACACTGCAGTGACACTGACATGGAGGTGGTGTGTTGGTGTGTGTTGCACTGGTACTGGATCAGACACAGCAGAGTTGCTGGAGATTTTAAACACTGGGTCCACTCACTGTTCTCTCTGACACACCTACCTTATCGGTCCTCCATGTAGATGTAAAGTCAGAGACAGTGGCTCAGTTGTTGCTACACAGTTTGTGTTTATCATTGTGTAGTCACCAGAGGATGCTGATGGCTTTTAGGTGGACTCTTCTCAGTCCAGCAGTGGCACCACCACATCAGTGTCATTGATATTGCAAAGCTTTAAAGCAGTTTTGTTTCACATTTTGTGATTGATTGTAACTTTCTAGGGGTAACGGACATGGCCGCTTGTGAAATGTTGACTGACCCACATGAGAAACCCTTCATTCTTCATCCAGTCCACGTTCCAGAGAGCTGAATGTTTTGGATGTATCTTTAAAGGTGAATGTAATATGCAGAAATTGAGAAAATGCACTCATTCATCCCTCCATCCATCCTTCCATCCTTCCCTTCCTGTGTTGAGGAAGTGGGAACCTAAGCAAAGTGGACCAGGCCTCCCTCTCTCCAGCCATCTCTTCTAGCTTCTATGGGAGGATCCTCTCCAGCGTGTCCTGGGTCTTCCCCGGGTTCTCCTCTCATTTGAACATGCCCAGAACATTCAGGAGGCATCCTAACCAGGTGCCAGAACCACCTCAACTGGCTCCTCTCGATATGGAGGACTAGCGGCTCCACTCTGTCTGAAATCCTCACCCTCTCTCTGGGAGAGCCCGGACTCCCTGCAGAGAAAGCTCGTTTCAGCCGCTTGTGTCTATGATCTCATTCTTTCAGTCACCACCCAAAGCTCATGACCAGGTGAGGGTTGGACCGTAGACTGACAGGTAAACAGAGCTTTACCTTCTGGCTCAGCAAAACGGATCGGTACAGAGTCTGCATCACTGCGGCTGCTGCACCGATCCATCCGTCAATCTCCTGCTCCTCCTTACCCTCACTGATGAACAAGACCTCAGGATGCTTAAACTTGTCCACGTGAGGCAGACACACCGTACTGGCTGTTAGAATGTAAATCAGTGCCAGCACTTCACTTGTGTATATAATAGATGATTAAAAGTTGATCCTGCAGTTGGCGTTGGCGTCTACAGTGACACTGGACTTTCTCACAATACTCTGAGGACTCTGAGGTGTGTGTGTGTATAGTTTGCAGTTGTAATGAGTGAATAACATTTTAAAAGCCTTTGGAGTTTTATTTTTGTTGTTGTTGTTGTTAAAACAGTTAAAGCTTTCCTCCCATTGTCCTTTGACTTGAATGCCCCAGCATACCAATCCTGAACGATCCCAGAAGATGTGTGTGTGTGTGTGTGTTCAAGTGATACAGTATGTTTGTGAAACATTTGAGCTGTGTTTTGCTTTTGCCTGGTGTAGACTGTGACTCTAGCTGTAC
>BRDA01002933.1:29067-46385 GCA_036984385.1 Crenuchus spilurus | reverse complement strand
AATATTGACATTTGCCATCTCCACATCATTGCATTCAGTTTTTATTCACAATTTGTTTAGTGTCCCAACTTTTTTGGAATCCGGTTTGTATGATTGTTGAAGTTAACTGAGTTTCTTCAATCATGGTGACATAAAGGGAGAAGTTGAAGACCAGACATAAAATATACGTTTTTGTTGGTACTTGTTAGCAGTTTAAAGTGAATCAAACAAGACCCATAGGTGGCATTTTCACAGACCTTTTCTGAAACCAGGAATCCATAAAATGCCGGATGACCTGTATGAACTGTACTAAATTAACTAGGAAGCAAGTGGAGGTGGTCAAAGATTAGATGTTCAAAAAGTCTGAGTGACCCAGTGTGCTGAGCTTTAAAGTTTCCTGTAGTCAATTCCAACTTGCTGAGGTGCAATAACTAAAAGCAGATTTTCCCAGTTCAGAAAAAGCTCTAGGGACCACAGAGGTAATCAAGTCACTTGAACAAGTTTCCACAGACGTGATGGTGAGGGGCACTTTCCTTGGGCAAAAGGCATGACAGGTTAACAACATCAGTACCCATCAGCAGGAATTAATATTAGCCAGTGACCCCAGAGACCCCATGTGAATACTATCAGCCCTACTGGAGAACAGATAACACAGTCTGGAACTGTACAGTAGTAGCATTAACATCCATACAGATAACTGTATGAACTAGTCCTCAGATTGTACTGCGATTGTCAGTTGAATATACTTCTAGCTGGAGCAAGACGCAAGGTCACCATTCAAGGTTGGTTCCCAGCTTCATTGGATTGGTTGAAGGTGGTCCAGAAGGTTGCTATTAACTAAAAGAAATGAAATTACATTGCTGTGCTGTTCCTACAACTCATGAATGGTTTCATACAGAGGAGAACAAATACTGGTTGAGAAATTCAAGCACCTTTCTGAGTCTCTGTCATTCCACTCAGGGACAATCATTTTATCATTAGAGCTGCTGTAAGAAACAGAGTTAGATGAATTTTGTACAGGTACTGCCCCTAGCATTGAGTCTCTCTAGGGTAATATTCTGTGACTGCTGTTGCACAGTTAGCGCCACCTCATCACTCACTCACCATTATACATTATTATACATTATTATACATTACACAGTGCTGCATACATTACACAGGAGACAGTGTTATGTAACATATACAGAAAAACATATATACACACTGTAAATTCTGATACACTCATAAAAGTTTCTTGTTCTTGCAATGAAATCAAATCAAGTTCATTTTATTTTAATTGATCTATTTTAAAGTATTTGTGTTGAAAAAAATCTCAAATATTACAACAACCAAAGTAAAGCATGTCAAATGAAAGGGAGTGAATTTATCTTAATTATTATTATTTCATAGATATTACACAACTATTTTAAATTAGGATAACTTTTATACAATTTTGTATTTTAAGCACTGAGTTGAATCAGCTAAATTCGATTAAACCTGTTGCCATCAACAAATTAGGCACCTCAAGGATATGTACTACAGATTGAAAATAAGTTATGTTGTTTCAATAATGAGTTGTCAGGTTTACATGACCAATTTTGTTTTGTGTACAGGCAACACATAAAGAAACAAAGAGATACATTACTACTAACTTATAGCTATGAACAATTACATAGTTACATACTGTATGTAGCCAGTCAAGTAAATAATTCACTAGACATCTGTTCCTGATCCAGTACATAGTTTTGTATAGTTATATCAAATGCATTATTTGTTTTACTATCATCTATTATCATACAGAGACATAAAGCTACAGTACATTTGTCCTTTGACATTGCATTTTGGCAAAATCCTGATTATAAATGAATCGACTTTTGGACCACATTTAACAAAAAGAGAGAACTTAAGTATATTTTAGGTAGGAAATCATTTTTAGAACCAAAGTGGAATAATTTGCTGCTGGTATATAAATATAGATGATGAGCATCTGCATACTCTCTATTTGGGGCCATACCAAATGCTAAAGTGATGATAGAGATAGGATGCTCATAAGGTTCTGGATTTGTTTGTTTCTCCTCCCTGGAGGAGGCCATTAAGGTCATGACTGTGATGAATGGATGCATCATGGCTACTAAGCCCCTGTACGTGGGTTTAGCTCAGTGTGACTTTAGCTCAACACAAAGTGGAGAATAAGTGCTCCTTAACACAGTAACCAATACATGCAAAGGAAATCCAGCATTTGTTCATTGCCTGGTCCTATTTTCAAACTCTACCAACCTGCTCTACCATCTGGATACTCCATGCCTGCCATCTCCCAGGCTCAGAACCAAGCTACATGTTATTTCAGCAGTCAACAGTCCCAGTTCAGTCCCAGCCCTCACTTGGCAACACAAAGCATCCACCCAGAGCTTTTCCAGAAAATGCTGAATGCTATGCATCCCACTGCTTCCTGCCCACAAATCTTCCATCTTGACCTCCATCAGACACATCAGTCTATCAGCACAAGATGTTACCACTGTGCCCTCAACTGGCCAGTGCAGGGAGAGCTTTAGTGAGAGCAGGGCTGAAATACACCACAGGACGCCCAACCTACAGCAGGTGCAAGAGCACCTATTGAAGTCTGCAATGAATGACCAGGGTCAGGAGAATATCCATGAATGTCCAGGGTAAGAAGCAAGAAGAGGCTTGGTGAGCATCTGTTCCAACCCAGATTCAAGAGGGATAAAGGGCAAAAAGGTTAGTTCATATTTTGTGCAAGGTATATTTGGATGTAAGAATTTCTTAAATACACTAGAAAAGTTGGTATTAGTCCATAAATAACCTCAATAAATACCCTATACATGATAATAGGAGATTTTAGTAAATAAACAACTCCAGTAAGCACTTTTATTAAACAGAATAGGTATATGCAATGTTTTTTCACAAAGCGCATATCTTAAAAAAAAAAAAGAAAGAAAAAATATGATCTTGTTCAACATCAATAAAGTGCTATAGCCCTAATGCTAACTCAAAGCACATCATATTGCTTCATCCCATGATGCCTTGCACAAAGTGTGTTACATGTCTAGTGGAGTGAAGCTCGCAATCAACAGCTTTTGAAAGACCTCAAAACTGATACATCTGAAAGCGATTTGTGCAGTTGTTCAGTTTTGGTATCTCCCAAAAGCTGCTGACAGTGAGCTTCTCTCCCACAGAAGTTTAACACAGCTTAAAACTGGGTAACTCACTCAGGCTGTGATGTATATGTCTGCCCAGAAGAGGGTGATCATGTGTAGCTTCAGATTATTGGAGTCGATTTTTAATCAGGACTTTACACCATTCTTTTCAACCATTCCACTAAACAAAGACCTCGTTGAGGACAAAAGTATGTACATTATGTAACAGTGAATGGCTCTTTCTGTATGTGTTCCTGAAATGAAAAACTTTTCAAACTTGGTGTCATGATCAGAAAGGTCCAACTGAACACCTAACTGGGAAAATATTCAGCATATGATTCATTTTTATGAAAGTAATGTTTAAATATGGAAGAATGATATTAGATACTTTCCTATGTGTTTTATATGAAAACAGCCAGCAGTGCTGTTCATGGTCAAATGAGGTGGCTCAGAATTCATCATTCCTGGCTTTTGTATTTTTGTATTTCAGGGTATGGCAGCTTTTGGTAGCATTACATACTGTATATTTTATAGATTGATTTGATTTTAATTTTAGTTCATGATAACTGCAAGTGGCAGTGATTCCGAAGAGAACTACATGAGATAAATGTCTTAGTTTCTTCAGCAGTGTTAATGCATTTGGCTGCATAGATCTAATCTGGCCAACATATCCATCCAGTACTGATCTGTGATCCTGGTTTACATACAGATTACAACAATTCTACTGAAAAGGTTGTTTTTCAGTGCAGGTCAGTCCAACATGATCATAAATAGTCAATGAGGCATAAAAGGTCATTAACTATGGGAAAATCCTTAACATTATTTATTATTAGATTATAATTAGATATTTATTTAAGGCATCATCTGATACATAGAAGATCCTCATCAACAGAGCTGTTTTAAGGTTTTTTGTGGTAAAGATAAACTACCAGTAACATGGTTTGTGGTATCATATCTTTTAGAGATACACTAGATAGGCTGTAGTATTTGTTGCACATTAATAATAATAATAATAATAATAATAATAATAATAATAATAATAATAAAACTTTCAATGTTGCTTATGTAGACAATGAAAGGATTACTAGACTCTGATCAGAACAGACTGAAAAGATCAATTATTGAACAAAAATGGAACAAATGATCTAAGAGGTATTGTATTAAACAGGTTAATAATAATTATACTGCAAACTGATGGTGTATGCATATTCAAGCTATTGTGTTAATCTTGCTTTGTATTTTTTTTCTCTTTCTTTGATTCTTTCTCCCCCTTTCTCTCTCTCTCTCTCTCTCTCACACACACACACACACACACACACAGACAGACACACTCACACTCAGAGTGAGGTGCCTATGTATCTGTATCAGTGCAGTGAATTCTCAGTCACTGTCTGAGGTCTTGGATGGGAGAGGAGCTGTCACTCCTTCACTGAGTGATATACAGACTGATGATCATTCATCTTTATCAATGTGTATGGTCATATTTGCTCCGGTAAGAAACTGTTTTCTTATTTGCTTTTTTTCAACTTAACAAAACACCATGAGATTTTTTTCTTTGTATAATTTACTGTAATATTAAAGTGAATATATATATATACAGCGGTAGACTAAATATACACACATATGTTTGTATGTTGTCTGTAATTGTGGTTTAGGTTTGTGTGCATGAGAAAGCTTCAATTATTTCATCAGATTCAGTCACTGTGAGGGGTCCCAGCATCAGTCTCCTGTTTGTAGTCTCTCCTTTCTGAATAATTCATCTGCTCTTACTGACATGTGCTAAAGATCGATGCTAATTTTTAATCAGCACTTTACTGAGCTCTATGAACATAATGATTTTTGCATCTATGAATAATATCTGTGTATATACAGTACATGTTTCAAGTATCTCTAGTGGCCTCTATAACCTTTAGTGAATTTTATTTTGCTGACAATTTTGTCCTTTAGTTAATTATACATATGCACATGTCAGGATTAAGGATCACATGGGGTGAAAGTTTTGCTTTGAACAGTTCAGTTTTATTGAGTAAACACATTTGTTTGTTCTCTGCATTTCTTTGCTTTACAACATATGTAGATTCAAATGTTCTAATTCAATATTTTTCCTAATATTAACATTTTGGTAACATTTATTTGCAAAAGCCATTGCAAATGCTTATTTTCAGATTCCTATCTTACATTTAAATTATATGAACTTACATTCAGGGCTAAATTAACCCAATGGGCTTTGCAGAAGAGGTCCACCTATCTTCAGGGGACTCATGAGAGGATAACTTTGAATGGAACTATAGTAAATAAACATAACATTGGTGGACATTTGTCTTTATAGATTGTCCATAGCCTATTGATTTTTTAAAGGTTTAATTGTTCAAATGTATTGCAGGGGTTAAATTGGGTGTTCAAGTTGTTGTGGTGAATGGCAAGTAGAGCTGAATATATGTTAATTAATCAAACTGTTTATTGTCATAAACTGTGGTGAGAGGCAACCACTGTACATGCTCGTCTTCCTCATTCACCCCATCTACTTCTAGTTGTTTTTTGATTATGAATGCTGCATATATGAATGTTGTGAAGTAGACCCTTCTCCTGTTTACTTCTCAAAGTATCACACATTCAATACATTATGGATAAAAAAAATAAATTGCCTATATTAACCTACTATTATTATTTCTTTCTGCATTTAATGGTACATTCAGTAGTTATTTTAAAGCATCGTATAACATTTGTAGCTAACCCTGTTTGCATAGACATACCAATTGTTCCGTAATGCAACTAAATCAAACATATCTTCATACTTTAGGCTTTAAAAGTCCTACTAAAAATAGAAATTATATTACATTTGTTAGGCAATGCTACTGCTCTTATAGTAGACAGTCAAGGCATCTCCTAAACCCTAAATCAACTCCTGACTATTTATACCACTCTAGCTTACACCAGATAGTTCGTAATTTGAACATTTAATGATTATGTATAGGGGGTATTCAAATAAAGTGAGCCCTTACTTTCTCCTTTCCTTTTACAGTTTTTATATTATAAGGGTTAGGGTATATACATGTGGTTCACACACACATACTGAAATACATGCGTCCTGCACTTTTCCTCTATTTAATCTTCAATGTCAAAGAGAGAGAAAGATAGAGAGAGAAATCCCAACCTGTTTTCAATTAATTTCTCATGTGTCCTATTCAAATGCACCTTCTATTCATTACAGTCAAACACAATGTTCTGGAAGTACATTCAAATCATGTTAGACAACCTTGTTAGTGGCATTGTTTTACATAAAAACGTCCTACAATGCCTGCCAAAAAAGAAGTTTGCTTGTATGCCTCTAGTGGTAGAGATGACAACATCCATAGACAATTAAAATACCATGCCCAAGATCAATTAGAGTCTAAAAAATCTGTGTCATTGCAATGCTGCTATTTTGTGTATTATTGGTCTAAATAAAGATTGAGGTTGTGTGTCATAGACATGGCCAAGCCAAGTCTAAGTCACTTTCTCTATGTGAACACATTCTAAACAGATACAGATATGAACACAAGGCAGACTGTGCATTCTCTCTTTTCACTGTATATGTCTTAGTTCTTGACAAAACAACTTTATTTTTACATTTCACACCTTCAAGATTCACTGTAAACCTACCTTGCTTATGTGCGTCTTTGGCTGCATTAAAATCATTCAATCTGTAGCTGCTGCTCCACTTAGCCCACACAGAACAGAAGACTGCACATATCTGCAGGGGTCTACAGAAAGATAAGCTTCCTACTGGAAAGACCTGGGGAAAATGAAAAATGCGAATTAACGAACGTGATAAACATTAAACCCTTATTACAAATACTGAAAAACAGATAATGGCACTGCACCTGTGAATTATTACAGTTACAGTTATAATTATATACAGTTAATGTCATTAACTGATGAAATACACACATTACTACTAGAAAGCAAACTTTTGGTGTGTTTTATATCAGTTCTATGAAAGTAAAGCTTTTACATTTACAATCCAGCACTTCAACAGTATAAAATAAAACCAACTAGACTGTAGCTTTCTACTTTCACATGGCATTTTGGTGAGGGTGCTTGTCTTATAATTACAATTAAATGTGCAATCTGCAAGTTAGCTTGCATGTAACATGTTGTAAAAAAATTCCTTTTTAGGATATTAGTATTCTACATAATGTAAGCTCAGCAGTCCCTCTTTACACTACGTTAAAAGTTTAATGATGATTGGACCAATAGAAATGCAAGTAGATATAGATTTTGACAAATAGATCAACATTTATTTACATTAATGTAGATTGAAAGTATATTAAACATCATACAACCTCTGTAAAGTTACCATTTTGGACATGTTTTTATAGACAGCAGCAATATGTGTATAATAATATTAATATTTTTACTATGTAATTGTTGTCTCATTATTTAATTTATAATGTAACAAAATTTGGGGAAGAAATACATAGGACAAAATGTATACACTAAAGAAATAGAGGGTGAAAAAAGTTAATAATGACATTTATTTTTTCCATAGACAAATATGAATCAGACACAAGTACTCATCTGTATGCTATCCTCAGTAGTTTATCATTTTTTATTTTGGTAAATCAAGCTTGACCCTGTCAAAAATATCCCTTAGATATCACATAATTTAAAGAGATGGATAGCTTAAAATGCTGAAATAGCTTTTTTGGCTTTATATAAAGGCTAATTAAAGAGCAGTAAGTCTCACTGAGGTTAATTTGGGTCAGAAGAATGGTCTCTTGTTTCTAATTTTGAAGCAGTTGCAGTAAAAAAGTTGTCAAAATAATATATATGTATAGGTCCTCTAATAATTAAAAGTGATATGTAAGTATGTTTTAATCACTTTAATACATCACAATTTAAAAAATGTAATTAATGAATTAATCACATTTCCATGTTAAGCTTGCTCAACCTCTGGTGCCATGGTTTGCAATACATTAGGTTTCTATGTGCATTCTATGTATGACTTCAAAATTAGTTTAAATGAACACTGCGTAAGAAAGGTTACTAAAGTTTACTATAGACATTTTATATACCTTATAATATATCATGTGGAGTAGAGCAGGCACGATTGTACATGTTTAGCTTTAGTGCTATAGCACTTATATCACTAATGATAAAGAAGATCATCTTTTTCATTATCTAGATGAAAATTGCAGAGGTATATTCTATTCTAGTGTTATGCCATATTTGAGTATCCCAAATATTAAGATGTCCCATATGTGCTAAACATCAAAAACAAACTTGTGCTAAAAAATGACAATGTCCTATTGAACCTTTCTGCCATAGAATATCTGGAGTATCTGGATTTATTGCATTATTTCTGGATTTTATTACAGACTTAAAACATCTAGGCAAAGACAGTTTTCTTCTGAAATAAAAGTCTGTGTAGTCTTAGAAAACTGTTTTACACAAACACTCAAAATTCATTTGAGTGGTAGTGTACATTATGACAATTAATTTTTGCCAACAGCACATGCCTATATACATAGTAGTGCTCTCATGATTGATGTGGTTTGCTTCCACAGCTTTTTGCTGTTTTTGCATTTTCACTATGTGGGGGATATTCTGGCCAGATAATGGTTAAAGTGGATTGCCTGGATAAAACTCAAAATAACATCAGTATCAGTTTCACCTATCCATTCAGGTGAGTGGGATCATTCCTTTTAATACCACCAAATATAAAAACTGGAGAGATATAATTTCTGATCAGTCTTGTTAATACCTTTTTCAAGGATAATTTTCAGTGCAGAGGTCTTGAGTGGACCACTGTCAGTAAAGCAAGGGTTTGAGTCAGTGTGGTCTCAGAGTGATGTGGTGACAGATCTGTCATGCCTCAGAGAAAGTATGTGAAGACTTCATCCACCCACACTCATAGCATTGTATTGTGATGCATAGTGACAGTTGCAAGGGATGATGACTAAATTTAGTTGAAATGTCTAAATTGGGGGAAACAACACAAGTAATTTTTTTCAGTGAAACAAACTTAATTAAATTACTGTTATTCATATATTCTCACCAAGATGGCCACACAACTATAAGCATGTCCAGAGAAAAGAAAAGAGAGATCACTTTACTATACCATGCTTTGACTGCTCTGTTGCTTTTGGCAAGGCAGGTCTAGATTTGATTTGTGCAGACTTGTCTGTCTGTTAAAGGTCTGGAAGTAGATCAGGCTTTACACCGTGTGCACTTCAAATCAATATTGGGTCTCAAGTGTCAAGAAGAATAGCTTGTAATGTACTTCTTTTATCTCTACAAAGCACATTAGACCACAATTGGGAATTATCTCTAATTTAGAAGCCATTTTAATCTTTTTACTAAACCTTAAACTGTTGCTAACATCACTTCTTCCATTTAAAGTGGAATTTTACCCATTTTTAGTTTTTTGCATGACTATATTGTTAAGATATAAACAAAGTCATGCAGAGTGGTTTGACATGAAAGATGACAAATTCTTTCCAGCATTTATTATAATAGTGGTGATAGAAAGCAGTATCTGAAACTTTTCAAAAGTTATTCCATAAAATGCTTACGACATGCAGCCTGATGCTCATGACATTGATTTTTCAGGTAAAGTTTTGACCTTCACCTGTGTTTTTTCATGCATTCAAGGTGGAGACATATATGTTGTATGTCTATTATTAACATGAAACTCATAAGATGAGTAGGTTCATCAATCATTTCAGATAAAATGTTGACATTTTGCATTGTAGCCTCTGGTTACTATTTGGGAAAGATCTCCTTGACCTACGATGTATGACCATTATTATGTATCAGAAAAAAAATATGCATCAGAAAATACAATAGAAATTCAGTAACAGATCTTGCTTACTGTGGTTTAAATCAAGATCAAGAGCAACAATGCCTGCTCGAAAAAACAGACCTTCCTCTTTCAAGGAAATGTTTTTCTATTAAGGATGCTCTGTTCATTACTAAAAGTGTGCACTTGACTTTTCTATTAACCTTTTTCATTTATTTTTTTTATCTTACACACTTCAGACACTTCCTGTCTAATACTAATTATGATACATGACCCTTAAAAAAGTTAGACATAAAAATAGACTGTTGCTAATGTTGGTGCAAGGTTTTGTCTGCAAAAAGAAAAGACATCCTATATGTTAACTTATGCATGCAAAATGCAAAACTTTTTATGAATATGCAATCAGTCTGTTATGACATGTTATGCAATGCTATTTTGCACTCTTCCTCCAGACTCCAGCAGGTACACTTTAATGCTCCGTTCTGTGAGGGTAAGAGGCATGAGACGCTTTTCCTTGAGGGAGATTACTCTTCTTCAGCACAATTCTTCGTTACTGTGTCTGTTCTTGCTTTTCTGTACTCCCTCTTGGCTACAGTAGTCTACATCTTCTACCAGAACAAGTACAGAGAAAAGAACAGAGGCCCTGTAGTGGTGAGTGCTTTTTAGAACAACACAGTAGATGAGTTGAAAGGGAAAAATTATTTGAACCTAAGAAGTCAAACAATACATACAAGCTAGCAAGGCCCAATTAGGTTTATTTGGACCCAGTAATATTTGCATTGATTCTTCTGTTTAGACTGATTTGGGACTTTTTCAAAGAAGTATCTGAAATCTAATGTGTTTCTTCTACAGGACTGTCTGGTAACAGTAGTTTTCTCAGGTCTGTGGCTAGTGAGCTCAATAGCTTGGGCAAAAACTCTCTCTGGAGTGAAAACAGCCACAGATGTAGGTCGGATACAGCTGTTAATGTCTGCCTGCAGAGACCCAGAGAATGTGTGTGAGACACTAGAGCAGCCAACCTGGACCAACCTTAATATGTCAGTGGTAAGTTGTTTTAACATGAAACTCCAAAATCAGAGAAAAATGTTATTAAAATAGCAATGTTATAAGTTGTAAACACTAAAAAAAACTCTTTTTAAGTAAAAGTGTTTCATGTCTTATGTGAGCATTGCTAAAGCTTTAAAACAGTGTTCAAGTCCAAGTCCACATGCATGGATACAAACAAATACGGTCAAATACAAACAAAAATAACCAGTTTTATTCTAAAGCAAAGATTGGTTGGAAAATGGAAATTAATCATGACAATCATGACATAATGCATTTTGATACATGCCACAAACCACGTAAATGTAACAAAGGTACTACATGGGACAGTACAATCCAAGAAATAGTAGGAACTTTGAAAAAGATTGGATTTAATTAAATTTCAAGATAATCTTTACTAAATTTAGGAGGTGTGTTTGAGCACCAAATTGTGCTGGACATCAGCCCCTAGACTCAGAGTTACCCACCCCTGAACTACTTCTGATGCTTTTTGGGGAACAAAAATCTCCATCAGATTATGTTGGTACTTGCCATGAACTGTCCAAGTGACCATTATAAGTTCAAAAATCAGGTCTTCAACACAGAAATATAAAAATGATATAGAAATATAGTTGCCAAAAAATTGCATAAGAAATAAAGATGGCTATTGTATTGTGTTTATAGTAAATACATTCTATTTTATGGTTAGCAGAAACTTTTATGAGTGGTAGAACATTGCCAATATGAAAAAAGCATAATTGAAAATATTTTAGAACAAAATTTTGTATACTTTAACAATTTATTTGTTATGAGCATGACAATCCTCCAGATAATTTTCCCCACAACAAACGTTCCATCCAATTCAAGTACACTATTATGAGACAAGTATCTGTGTAAAGACTGTACCATTGCTCTTTGCTTACAGGCTTTTGGCTTCTTGAACTTCTCCCTGTGGGCTGGTAACATTTGGTTTGCATACAAAGAAACAGGTCTGCACAAGTCTGGTCAGCGCTACCCCTCCAGGACAGCCTCTGAGAAACGCAGCAATAGTTTCAGGCAGTACAGTCAAAGCAGTTTTGACCAGTCAGGGGTAGGATTTGGACAGAGGCTGTACAGTCAGGCTAGTTTTGACCTGTCAGCTGGAAACTTCAGTCTTCCTCAGACCAGTCTCGGACAACCAATGCTTTACAGACAGATGGGGAGCCCTACCTCCAGAGGACCTCTGATATTTGTCAATGAGAGTCAGTGAGAGAAAAAAATGAGTGATTACACTGTACAAAGCAAGATAAGACAGGAGAAAAGAGGAAGAGATAAAAAGTGAGAAGATAAAGAGAAAATAAATTAGGTTCTGTAAAGTGTGAGTCCTATGGGGTACATTTAATTTAAATTGAATAAGCCTATCATTGGCAGAAGAGTCAGTGTTTATTTTGGTGGCTTTCAATGTTGGAATGTGATTAGCGAACCTTTTCTTTTTATATTTAATATAATTTATTTGATTATTACTTGTGTTTAAGTTTTTTTCAAATGCAAACATATTTATCTTAAACATACATTAAACTTGAACAATTATATTATTGCTATGTAACAAAGCCTTCTTTACGTGTATATTGATGCTGTGTGCAAAATATTTGATGTTTTTTTTCCTGAAGTACACAATTGTATAAGCTAAACATGTGCAGTGAACATGACTATTATTTAAAACAACTATTTACTGATACTGTTATCGTATATCAGGCTCCAGGGGCATGTAAAATTAATGAGAAAGTACATTGCATTTGACAGTACACCTTTTTGAAAGATAAAATGATGACTTTATTGGTTGTTTGTAGGACTTCCATGTGATTGTATTGTGCCAAACCACAGTCTGAAGTTAGGAATCGTCTGTGAGCAGACAGTTGTATTATTAATGTTTCTTCACAGTGTCCAGTACAGTGCATGAAGTGTCGTGATGTAGAAAGTCTGAGTCAATACAAGTAATGCAACCATGTTGTGATGTGTAGAGTTAAACACTGAACACTGTAAACTGGCCTTGGTGTCTTAAAGGGAAAAATAAAAAATAAAAAAAAATCATTCAAATGGCTGTGATTACTATCACCAGATCAGTATGAAAAAGGCTCTGATCTTTTATCATTGAGTTTACAACTTATTTCACCCTAGACTAGTATTGTACAATAAATACATTCATTTGAAGTAACTGTGTTGTGCATTTGGACAAGCTTTACCTAACCTAAGGAGAAACTGTAGTCATAAGGCAAACTGCATGTTGATTTTATAATAGGTCACAATGTTTATTTTTGTTTAAAATTTTTGTGTAAACAAACACATGGTACCACATTTGTCACTACTGTTTTCATTCTGCATATTTCCAATTAGTGATAACATGATCCAACTTAGCAGTGTACCATTTGAAACCTGAAATGCAAGGCTGAACTGGGAACAACATTCAGCTCTGGACTTTTGTGCAGACCAGCCCACTACAGTCATTTCACACTAGCTAGCAAAACAATTAGCAAGTGAACTAGCATGCTAGCTAACTAAACTAAACAAACGTCTCTGATGATCTGAACTTGGCCTTTCCTTTTGCACTTTGGTCCTGTTTTTCAAGATGGTTGTAATTATGCTGTACTTTGGGGGGGGGGCTCACAACAGTTGATACAAAAGACCCTTTTAGGGTAGAGAGTGGATAGGCTAATTCTGACATAAGCTAATAATTAAATATCATAGATTCATTTAAGTACATACAATTAAGAATGATTCAAAAGAGTATGTTGTGTGTATCTTAATAACACTATTGCTGTATTTGTAATTATTATTTTCTTAGTATTGTTAATGTGTCAAAATGTTGGAAATGATATTTAGGAGCACATGCAAACATGCTACATAGGCCAGTAATTTATAGAGGTATCCCTAAATATCTTTTATTCTCACACCTAAGGAGAGAGTCTTAATACATAAGACCCCTAATTGATGACGTTCTAACACAGCAATGTTCCAGCTCAAAGATCTCATCTCATGGTTCCAGAACACATTGTTATTATGTTTCTTCATTACAGCTAGCCTCGTAAAGGAATCGGCTTCTGCACATGCTTAAGATAAAGGGATGGTGAAGACAATCGTTTTCCTCATTAGGCCTTGTTAATAAAGGGGTATTAGGGTGCAATTAGGATCTCTAGGTCTGTCAGAGTTCTGGCCTGTCCTCATGGTTACAGGCTCCATTTTCTATTCTCCGACCCACTGCAGTGAAGCTAACTGCCTGCAGGTGCCCAGCCTCTGAAATTGTAGCTTTAGGTGGCTTGTGGTTCTATAGCTGTTGCCATTTAGTTTATAACAGGAAATGAAAGGTTACTACTTAGGAACTGTCTGCAGCTGGTAGTAGGGTTCAATTATATATCATGGAAAGAGTGTGTATGTATGTACATGTGTGTGTGTGTGTGTGTGTGTGTGAGAGAGAGAGAGAGAGAGAGAGAGAGATGGGCAGAGCCTGCAAGGCAATAATTGCAGTGTTCTTATATAATGACTACTGTTCTTCTGAGCTGCTGTTGATATTAGCAGCAATCTATTGATAGCCATATGTCAAAAAAAAGTCAAAGTAATAAATTTGATCTCTTCTTCACATTCTCAGAAGAGCAAACTCATCTTAGCAATGTTCTGAGCTTATTAAAATAGGTTTCTTTATTTGCAGTTGGATTAACTGAAAGTTATTAAATCATGTACCCCCAAATAAGAAAATAGGACACCCCATAAGTGAGAAAAAGTTGAATTTGGGAATACATTAAAAATATAAGACATTTTTACACAACATTAAATACAAAGTATATGATAGATACTCGTTTTACTCAAATGATTGGATTGTACATAACATATAATATAACTAATTACTCAGCAAGCACATAATGTTGTCTCAGGTTTGTTTAATGCCTTGCAACATTCCTACAGTTTTATCAAAGTACCACTGCTGTTTTGTGTAAAGTTTACCTACCAACAACACAAGACCTACATGCCAATATATCATACAGCAAGATTATAGTTAGACTGCCAGACTGCCACTGTAAATAAAATGTGTTCTTAATTGCCTGGATAAATTATAGGTTTAATAAACAGATTCAGAATACTTATTTCTGTTTATAAAGTTCACTCAAAGTCTGACTCTTAATTAAGAGGACCCTCCAACAAACTCACAATTTAAACCCTGGTTAGACCCCACTCTGTAGTATGTAGATCTTGTAGTCTTGAAGTTAATTCCAACAAGGTACAATGCCAACTAATAGCAAATTTGCTGCAACAAGGGATCTTTTGCTGGTTTTCAATTGAGTGATGGAGAATTGAGCATAAAAACTAATCCCAGGCTCAGCTGAGCGGATGATAAGACATCATGGTGTTAGTTATTAGCTGGTACAAATGAAGGTGAGGGAGGGGGTTGGTTGACCCTCCCTTGGCCTCTCCGTCAGTCCTTTTCCTGTTCATCCATCTGTCCCTCCTGGCCCTTTTACAGGTTCCTGGGCAGACCCTCAAAAATTAAAACACTAAAACATTCAGCTTCATCACAGCTTGGATTTCATTATTTACAACTTTTTACTCTGTAGCATTCGTTAACTTACAGCAAAATTAACACAAATCAAATTAAGGGAAAATAACCTATATAGTTGTATATTATTTGAGATATTAATTAATCTTTACATAGCTGTGCTTGTATTCTGCAGATAGATGTATTAGGCATATGAACATGTTGATGAGTTGTATGGATTCCAAAACCCATTATAAGAAAAAAAGAATACTGAAAAACTGCAGAATCCTGATGCACGACAATGAGAAGTCATACGACACATTGGTTACCAGGGTCATTTAAAAATTTGATTTATAATACACTTGTGGTCATGTTCCACAGCACATTAATGAACTGATAATTAGGTATGTTCCCACAAGAACCCTTTGATCTGTCAAAAGAAGTATGTTTATGAAAGGTGACGCAGCTTTTCCCCATTATGATCCTAATCTTTGGAACCCACTTCCTGGTAAGATGAGGGCTCTTGATGACACTTAGGGGGATTACATTTTCTGATGGCTCTTTACTAATTATTTACTGCTTTACAACTGATTGATTTTATTGCTGTATTAAAGTATCTTTTGCTTTCAATTTGTGTTTACATTGTGTTTGATTTTTTTTATTATTATTATATTTTATTTTATTTTAACCTGTTTGATTGAAATTTCCCCTCTGGAAATACTTTTTTACACTGTTTAAAAAGTGCATAAAAATGATGGTGATGATGAGGATGATGATCCCAATAATAAATATTCATTCATCATTTATTCATTCATTAGTGTGTTCTTCCATGTGTTCTTCCAAATATTGTTTGTAAGAATGAGGATCAAAGCACACAACTCCTATTCAATCCAAGTCCTACTGCTCTGCTACAGGCAGAACACCAAAATGGGCAATGCTCCTCTTCCTCCTAGCAAATCCTCTTATAGCCATTTCACATTTCTGCACCAAAGTTAAGCATGTGAGTGGGTGGAGGGGTGATATTCAAGCTGAACATGTTGAGATATTTGAGAACTTCAGAGAATAATACTGGATGGATGTTCTTATTGGATTTCAGTGAAGTGTGGTCTATTGAAAAGGCAAGCAGTTATGTCTGCTGCCCTCTGTTGTTTGCAAAAGCACATTCAGGAGACATGGAAAGCAAACTGGAAAATGGTCTTGCAGCCCTGCACGACTTGTACAAACAGACATACATAGACAGGTGCATACCAGGTTATCACTTCACCTTCCAAGGCAATTAATAAGAAAACTGCATATCCCCAGGAATAATGCACTGAACTCTGCTGCTTTAAAATCTGAAAAATGTGCACTGACAACTGACTTTCATTCTAAAAGATGAACAAACTGTTTTTTTTTTTTTTTACTTTAAGACAAATATCAATCTGAGTAACAGTATTGCACATCACTATAATAAAGGTATGTAAACATGAATATTTACAAATGAAAAGTTAATTTATTTCAGTAATTCAGTAAAAACGTGAAACTCTTCTGTTCAGACAGACGCTGTGTGATTGAGTAATAGCAAAGACGGCCAATCACACGTTAGCAAGAAATGGCACAGCCAATCGATGAGCTTGTGGGCGGTCTAAAGTGAAATATGATGCATATTGAGCTGCTTGGCTCCAGTGCTCGATCTTGTAGCGAGGACGGATGATAGCAGGGTTGCCAGGTTTGTGGTTTTCACGCCAAATTGGGTTAACAACATAAGGAAGTACAGCGTGAAAAGGAGAGAGAGAGAGAGAGAGAGAGAGAGAGAGAGAGAGAGAGAGAGAGAGAGAGAGAGAGAGACAGACAGACAGACAGACAGACAGAAGGTGAAGAGAAAACAGTCGCTAGCTAATATACCAGGTAAACA
>BRDA01002933.1:17330-29057 GCA_036984385.1 Crenuchus spilurus | reverse complement strand
TAACAAACAATTTTGCTTCAGTAAATGTAAAAGGTGTGAAACGTCCTAATGAATCTGCTACCCCTCACGTATACGCAATCATTGTCGTCCCAACGGTCCAGGCGTTTTTAGAGGTAGGGTTACAGACTGTATTTCGCGGGATATGTTGGACTGTAGTCGGATTTTAGATCTCGCAGGTTAGTGTCTATAAGTCCCACCAGCCCAACTGAGGTTCAGTATCCCTTACATTTTCAGACAGATTTACAAGAAATCTAAAATAACCACCTGTGAACCACTTACAATTAGTTGATCAGAATCTAAAAGGCCTACCTTTGTTGACACTGAAATGCTGTGGACATTCCTGACTTTCGGCTTCTTACATTAAATTTACTACTAATAATAATAAAAATAATAATGCTAACAAAAATATCTGTGATTGGACGCTCTAGATTTTAGGCTGATGTCAGGTTGTATAGGGCGCTTTATGTCAGACATTGGGATGGAGATTTTTGCGGACCTGGCAACCCTGCTGTTACTAACGCATATGCACTCCCCATCGTCTAAGTAATCCTGCAAAGTGTGGAAAATGTAAATGACTTCGTTTTAACAAACAATTAAACATACATTTAATAAATAAATAAATAAATAAAGTGCAAAAGTTTTCATCCTTCACTAAAAACGACTCTGATTCAATGAATTCAATAAAACTGATGTGCTCATGCTCATGCGCGGTACAAATCGAAGCGAGCGTGCAGATCAGAAATGTTGAGCGCACATGAGGGCGGTGTTGAGCGCGGAAGAGAAATGTTGAGCGCGCAGGAGAGAGATTTGTATACACTATTGAGTTCATGTGCGTGTAAAACTCTTCTTGCTCGCTCAAAACATCGCGCACGCACGCTCAGAATTGTGGCACAAATATAACGCCATACCTGGGTGGCAGTTTTCGCGAGGTTAGTGACATTTCAGTTTGGAGAGGCATGGGAATTTTTTAAGTATAATACGGGAAATTTACGGGAAAATACTAATACGGGATGACGCCAGGAAAGAGGGGTAAAATACGGTAGTTTGACAGGTATGGGAATTGTTTAAAAGTGTTCCCAATGATGAGAAAAAGGTATATGGCAAATACTGCAAATGTGAAATGAAAAAGTCAGTTCCTTTTTTTTTTTTTTTGCTAATTATGTTACCATTAAATGTTCTTGACTGGGATACAAAACTGTTATAAAAGAACTAATAAACACTATATTATGTTACCATATTATTAATGACTGATAAATCTCTTATAAACAAAATACTAAGTTGTACACTCATAGTTGTTTTGCAATTTGCTTCAAATGTGTGAGACATATTTTGGGCTAGTTCAAGCTTCTGAAGGGCGGGTTTTAGACTGACTTTGGGCTGGATATTTTTGCTGGACCTGTCAACCCTGGATGATAGTCTGACGTCTATTTTTTAAAATGCCATGCAATCTACCCACACTACCTTGTGATCGACCGGTAGATCGCGATCGACGTATTATGCACCCCTGGTTTGAAGTATAAATGTTATGTCACTTTGTACCATACATCCTGTAGGAAAATCAAAGTCATGGTGACTCCTGAGATTTTGACCTCTGTTATGTTTACTCAGATGAGGGTGTAGGGGAAATAACTTTTGAGAACATTAACAAAAGACGTGATCAGCGGTAAGGAAGAAAGGTGAGCTTCAAATCTTAATCACTGACCTACACATGTTTGTGAAATAATGTGTGTACAGTAGTAATGTCCAAGCATATTTTGACAATCATTGATAAAAGTGAACATCACTCAAATCCTTGTAGTAATGGTTCACTTAACAAATAAGTAAAAATAACCACAGAGAGGTTTCTTAGGTAGGATTAAACATTTTTATAAACACTGCAAGACAAATTTTATGATGACCAATAGAAATGAGCAGCCGTGGTTTGGAGGCTAGGCATCTGGTCTTGTGACTGGAAGGTCACCAGTTAGATCCCTGGGCAGGTCATGACTGAAGTGACCATGACTAAGGCACCTAACCTAACCGGGCGCTGTGGATAGGGCTGCCCATCGCTTCAGGCACATGTTCACAGCCTAGTGTGTTCACATGTTCACTGCACGGATGGGTTAAATGCAGAGGTCAAATTCCATCATGTGCAATCACATTGGCAAAAAGTTTAAACTAATCTAAAATGGTCCAAAATTTTCTAAATTAAACTTCTAAGCTCCGTAGTCCTACATCTGAACAATAACTAGCCAATTTACATTGTTTTCCATGTGGTTTTTGGATAAATATCCTTAATGTAATGAATGAGTTTAAGAGGTTATGATTGATATTTCAGTTTACTGTAATGCCACTATTTTGGAGATACAAGGTTTCTTCCTGACAGCAGCAATATAATTTGTATGGTAATATGTTAAAAGCTGTACATATAATGGACTGCCTAAAGTTTTGAACATAATTCAAACAATGCGAGAGACTCCTGAGATTTTTGACGAGTGCTATTCTATTCTGATAATGGAGAGTCCAAAAGAACATCTGAACATGTGTAGGACAATTGTACTGTCTCTCTGCCACTCCTTCACTCCTGCAAATGTATTTTTTACTCAAGTGACACAATAGTAAATTTCTAATGTTTTCTGAACCCTGAGGAACTTTTAGGAGTAGTTTTCGCGGTTTAAAATATCCATCCACAGCTCCATAACCCTAAGACAACATTGTCTAATGGAGAGTTTTCCTAGGGCAATGTGTTTATTGCAACAATTAGTCTTAGTGAGGTCTTCCCAAAAAGAGGCTCAGTGGAGAGGATAATGGATGATCTACTGATTCCATTCTTTTTAACTTCATTGACAGTGAATCATTTAATATGTTTAGCTTAGCTTTTTCATTCAGGCCACTGACAAAACATTCCAAGAAAGTGTAGTGATAAATGTTATTGTTCTGTTCAGTTTCATGAATTAGGCTCCTCCAACAGTAAATATTTACTGGCTAAACAGTGTTTTTAGTGTATAAGGAGCAGATTTAGAACCATACCTCCTTTTGTACTACAAGATTCTTTTGAGGATTTATCCCAAACAGAGAATTACACAGTATACTTAAAGTATAAAAAGCTGTAAAATTGTAGATCTGACATGTTAGTATACAGTACACATGATTGCATGAGCATGACATAATGACTGTAAATTTGAATTTGTTCATACAGACCAGTATGAAGTTGTCAATAACTAAGTTTAGCAGTAAAGTACTTTATGAAATTAATTAGAAAACAAATAATACTCCCTTACCTCATTATACAGTAGTTACTTCTTCATGATGAAGTTTGTTGGCAGTACAATCAAGAACCAATATACAATACAATCCTCATGAAACTGGACATTGCTATTAGCTTGCATGGATCTAAATTTGCATTAAAAATGCATCTATCAAACATGCATGACTACAACAGCTTTAACAGTGTAAAAGATTCATGCAACAAAAATGACCAATTTGTTTATTTACATCAAAAATTTAAATACTATTGATATCCAAACTTAATGCAATTTAAGAACAGCCATGGTTTAAAGCTTTGTTCTGATCAAAGTGTTGAGTTTGAATAAAAACCTTTTGTGAGGGAAAAACAGAACAGTGCTTGCTCATTTTAAGAGGCCTTTCATGTTGCATAACACATTACTCATATAGTTGTTTAAAAACACAAAAGTATGATTTATCTGATTAGTCGATTAATTGATGAAAAAATCAACAGAATACTCGTTTACAGAAATATTAGATAGTGCAGCCCTAAATAGCACAAATGTTTATTTTAATGACACAAAAAAGCACAAATGAACTTTTGTGGTGCGATTTGGTCTCTTATAGGGGGCTGCGTGACGTCACAGGTAATAAAATGTATTTTTAATATATATTTAAAATGGAAGCAGCACAAACAATGATTTCTGCAGCACAAACCAACATGAATGCAGCACAAATGAAGAGTAATGTTGTCTATTCTTGATCACATGGGGGGCCAGCTTCACAGAGGTGTGGCATTATTTTAAGTTAAGTAGTTTTTTTTCCAAGCTAGCAACATTCAATAAAAAGTAGCTTTGAATACTTCTGTAGTTTTGTATTTGTTAATCAATGGTAGCTTAGAATTGCATATTTCTTCCCAAAACACCATTTCAGTATTAAGCTTGAAAGTGCCTTACACACACACACACACACATCCAATCACAGGGGCATCAGAAGGATTTGTAATGTGGGCAGGGGGCACCCTTGGCATGGGGTCTGTATTTTCTAAACAAGTAGATGCCATTTCCTGCATTCTGGTGTATTTTATCAGGTTGTTAAACATCTACTTTTACCTACATACATAAACACTTCAATGAATATCTATTTTAGAGCCAGATTTAACTAGTCCAGACTAGTTAAATGGACTAGTTAAATCTGGCTCTAAAATAGATATTGATTCAAGTGTTTACGTATGTAGGTAAAAGTAGATGTTTAACAACCTGATAAAATACACCAGAATGCAGGAAATGGCATCTACTTGTTTAGAAAATACATGCATCATCCTGTTTTTAAACTCACTACTATGACTAAGATAATGAAATTAATGTGACACAATTAATCATGACTTGTTTCATGACATGACTTTACAAGTGCATTTTACTTTTATTTTGTTTACTCGATTTAGTTTTATTTGTACACAACATGCTTTTGTGCCAAGCAATGGTGACACTCAGCTGCACGTTAAAAAAATAAGAATATTAACAACTTTACCCAATGAATAAGTGCAATTTTGATAACCACCAAGAGTGAATTTAGGGGGGAATTTTACTTTTTCTGATTTAGTGATAGGCCTGCTCATTACAAAAAATGGCATCATGCAGCCTTCATAACACAAAATTACGCTGTGCCAAGCAATGGAGACACACAAAAAATAACTTCTTGTCAACCTGCATGTAAGTATTAAAACAAAATAGGTTTAGAGGTTCCTTAATACCTTAGTGCCACCACAATTTCTACCACTTCTTAACTTTTATCCCCCTTTCCTTCACAATCCACTTGGAATAACATCCATCGACCTTCATCCATTGTTTTCCTTTCCACTATTCCTTCCTCTTACACTGATATTCCCAATTTTACTCCTAGAAATGAAAGTTAAAATTATATAAGCCTATCATTTTCATATGAGCCAAAATAAAATAAAATTCCGTTTAAACACGCTCAAGATTATGCTTTTAAATCAGTAATGTCTTTCATGAAGTTTACACAATTGACTTGACAGCACTCAAAATAAATACTGATTTGAGTCTACATTTTAGATTTCATTCACAACTACCCAGCACCCTTCATCACTCACCTCAGCAACAGCACTCTCTCCACTGTCCCTGCATGCCTCTGACTCACTCTCAGTATCAGGCTCCTATGTCAAGAGAGATGGATTAAGCATTGTTGGGGTTTTTTTCTATTGCCACCTGAAATAAGTCAGAGTGGACTTGGCCTCATTCTTGGCATTACAATACAATTTAACTGTCAAAAACAACTCGATAATTGGATAATACAAACAGATTGTATATCATCACTGAATTTGGGTGAAGTGATAGCTAATGCTAAGCTAGCTAATGCATCACCTAACACTGACTAGCCAGCTAACTACACTAACTTTAAACAGAAAAACTGTCCTGTGGGAAAATTCTGATTTACTTTGGGCTTCTTTGTAAAGAATCTAATAATGCCCATTGTGTCTGAGGAGGTATCCGATATTGCAAACAATTAATCGACATCCAAGAATACCATTCTATACCAGCCTACTGATAAAGTAAAGTAGCGTCTTCCTAATGTTTGTTTATTTGAGCAGTATTTCAACATGGCCTAGGGCTAATTTTGAGGGTGTGTAAATAAAAAGAATAAAGTTTTAGCAAAAGCTGGACATTGAGATGTTAACAGTGCTGACGTTACCTCTAGTTCAGAGCAGCCTGCACTGACCTTTCACTTCAGTTGTTTATGGTGCAGGCGGTGCGGAGAGTAACCAGGAAAACCAGGAGTGGACTTTTACTGTTATGAGTCTTCTCCTATCAATCAAGTTGAATGGAATCTTTCTCGAAGCAATAGAAACAGCGCTGGGTGAACTAATATTTAATGGTAAATGTGGGGCTGTCCTAACGAATATTCTTTAAATGTGAGAACAATTATTACGATCCAATCATTAATATAATTATCCAATCATTATCTTCCACTGAATCCTGTGTCCGGTCACTGTGAGGCCCCTACCCCTTCACTGGGCACAGGGCAGGCCATTACACTATCTTACTAAAACTCATGACAGCTCATCAATCCATTGTTGGGCACACACACCTGGACAATTTAGACAATTTAGAGTACTCAGGTCATCTGATGTCCATGTTTTTGGACTGTGGGAGGGAAACTCACAAAAACACAGGGAGAACCTCGAAACTCCGAAACTATTCTTGCCATCTTTTTAAAACAGCCATTATTTTTTTCATTTTTTATTATTTTATTTTATTTTATTATTTTTCAGCCATTATGTTTTTCTTTGGACATTAGTGATATATGACTATAAGATGATTATATAAAAAGAACAAGCAAAGTAAAGTAGTGCTTGGTATAATTTGAACGATGATGGACAAAAACAGCCTGTCAGAATCTCTGGGGTTTAGAGGTGTGACCTGCATGCAGAAAATCACACGTCACTTAATTGGGTTTTGCTTTTAAACTCAGTATTGCTTCTTACGAGAAGCTTATCACCAGCTCAACAGGAGATAAGGTGTGGCAAGAATAAACCATCATAGACAGGATGGTGAGCTTGCCATTCAAACCAAGCCAGGTCAACTCTTAGTCAGGGGGAGTGATTAAGAAGATCTGTGTACAGTACAGTGAATGCAGTGTAGAGCTACAGTCATGTGAAAACAAAGCACACCCTCTTTGAATTATACTGTTTTGTGTATCAGGACATAATAATAAAAATAATCTTCTAGCCCTCTCTAACCCTAAGGTCTTAAAATTAGGCAAATACAACCTCGGATGAACAGCATATGACAAATTATACAGTGTCATTTATTTAACAAAAACTTGGTGAAAATGCAAATTGAGTTTGTGAAAATTTAAATACATCCTTACTGCTTCCATAGGAATAAAGAGGGTAAGTATAAGCCAAAATGTCCTGGATTATTTGATCATCAGCAGGTGAGACCACCTCTATAAACACTGAAGTTTTGGTAGTTTACTTATCTGGAGCATTCAGGTGTGTGTTATCACAATGTCAAGGAGGAAAGTTAACAGCAATGATCTTAGAGAAGCAGTTGTTGATAATGATTATTTACAAGTGGAATATTCTCAATACAGTTGCCAATCTTCTAGGGAGTGGATGACCCAGCAAACTCACCCCAATGATCATGCAATGCTCAGAGAAAATGCAAAAAAACCCAAGAGTTACAGTGGTGCTTAAAAGTTTGTGAACCCTTTAGAATGTTCTATATTTCTGCATAAATGTGACCTAAAACATCATCAGATTTTCCTAAAAATAGATAAAGAGAACCCAGTTAAACAAATGAGACAAAAATATTATACTTGGTCATTTATTTTCTAAGGAAAATGATCCTATTTGAGCAAGTATAAAATTTTTGCCTCCGTTAGCATTTCAAATGTTCAAGTTCATGACAGTATAATTAGAAAAAGACAAGCATGACTAGTTTGGAAGGCTTGCCAGGAGAAAATATCTTCATAACAAAACTATAGCAGCACAGTTTAAGTTTACAAAGTTGCATCTGAACTAACCACAAGACTTCTGGAACAATGTCTTTTGGATAGACAGGACCAAAGTGGACAAATTTGGCCATAATGCCCAGTGCCACGTTCAGTGAAAACTAAACACAGCATATTAGCACAAACATACCAAATGTCAGGCACAAATATGAGTGAAACTCAATAGGAGACAGGCAGGATTTCTCAGGAGAAATATCTGAGCAGCAGGAGCAAGCAAGTCTTATTTCATTGTCCATTTCTGGCCCTTTAAAATTCACCCTGCAGAATTTAGCTCCAACCGACACACCTGATCCAGGTGATGAAGGCATTTAGGGTCATCAGTATACCTGGTGTGTTGGATGTGAACTCTACATATTGTTAGATCTCCAGGACCAGAATTGGGAACTTCTGATCGAAGAGAAACTATTGAAATGTTATAGATTTTTTTTTTACCAATGAAAAAAACCCACATTAACTATGACACCCCCTGCACATTTTATGCTAATATTATTTCAGTAATCACATCTTTCAAGCTTTTAACTCTCATTTGGTGTAAAGGATGTTTTCAGTATGTGCTTAGAAAAATGTCAGAAAAAAAAGTAAAATCTTGGCCTTCATACTGTAGTTATATTCAATAAATACAAAACATAACTGTAATGCTACAGTGAAAAATTTAAGTATGACAACAAATAATTTTCTTATACATGTACATATAAAGGGTGCACAAGGATATGACCAGACTGGAATGTTTGTGATGAACTAGGTCTAATAATAATTTGATTATGGGATAAAGTATTACATATTGGTAACAAATGGTGAATAAATATAAAGATGATCTGAAAACATAGGAAATATGCTTGCATGCTCTAGTTTGTAGCACTTCAGCCAGGAAAAATATGTATAACCAGAAATCAGCAATTGCTCATTCATTTTTTTATGTACTGGTTCTTTTTGCATCTTTCAATAATGGCATTTGTCCAGTAGATGGAACTGTTGACCCAATTTATAGAGAATAACCTACTGGCTTGTACTATAACTGAGGTGTATGCCATATAAGACATGTACCATTGAAAAAATAGTGTACACAACCCAACTCTTACAACAAGTTGGACGCACTTTCATCTCTAGAAAAGACATGAGCTTGTAAGAATGTTTTACTACTCACAGAAATGATCAGTATTGATAATCACTTCAAGGTCTATAAGTGCATTCATTGTTACATGAAGTCATCTGAAGCATTAAAACAACATTCTTTATTGTATAATAACCATAGAGGAACCAATCTGGACCAAAGTAACAGTAGTTATTGGCATATTATGCCTAAGCTGAGAAATTTACATCAAACAATTGACCTACCAAAAGTCTATACAAATCCATGTAAGACTATACAATCATAAAACATTTCTTTGAAGATATAATCCAAAACTATCTACAAAGATCATTTATAAATAGAAGTATTTATATGAATTAAAAGACAACATACAATCAACAGTGCCATGAAATGTTTGTAAAAAACATCTCTGCTTTTCTGTTCATATAGCTTATTGATACATTTACATTACAGAAACAATGAACTTAAGGAACAGTTTAAAGTACTAATGTAAAAATATAAAACAATTAAACGTTGCAAGTAAACAGAAACCACAGACTCATTGAAAGTCATGGCCTATGATCGATGATAGGTATGATGATGGTGACATTAATGGCGACAGCTATGATCTGAGAGTTTTTCCTGGTTCCACTGAGTGATGGAGTCTGTTTGAGTCTGTGGTTACAAGTAAATGTGTGTCTATTATATGTAGAGGTCATACGTTTTCTGGAGACTGCCTGAGAGTGGTGCGTAAAGTCTGGAGGTCTGTGAAAGTCTCAAATGTGCGAGAGGCCAGCTGCTTTTTTGAAGATTTTGGATTTGGCAGGTCTTTAGCAGGGGTGCACAGGGTTCTCACTCTCTGGTTCAGAAAGACACATTACAGGTTGATCAGTTTAAATCAGTTTAAATAAGTTTATATCAGTGTAAATCAGGTTAATAATATCTGTACATAATCTATAAAGATCTATTCAAATAAATTAAGACCAATATACATATGTACCAATATGTGCACAAGTTTTAGGCACCTGAGAAAGATATTTATCTGGCAGTTAATGTGTATTTTATGAAACCCTAATATTACAATATATTTCATTTGCTTAAATTCAATTGGTTGAACCATTTCCAAACCTTTCCTCATGGAAGACCAGTATTATGTTTATTTATCGTCTATTACTTGGTTTAATTAATCAATAATTCATTGTTTTAAATTAAGTGCTGTTGATGATGTACGTTTCAAAATGTGTGATATCTGAAAGCATTTAGGAGGACATCTCAGAACAAAGTTTGTTCTTCAAACCAATCAACAACATATCAATTACCATTTTTAATTTATAAATTTATTTCTAGGTTTTTGCCAATTTTTATCTCCTTCCCAATGTAGTGGTAGCCAATTAACCCATCCCCTCTGTTAGGCCTCTCCCCATCACTTTGCAATGTCCCTGACTCTAGGAGGGTGCAGGCAAGTACAAGCCTCCTCCATTGCGTGTGATGCAGTCACCGCTTCTTTTTCGAACCACCGCTGATACACCGTCACTGGAGAGACTAACGCGCTCAGAGGAAGGCACACAGGGTCCCCAGCTCTGATTGGACCAATCAGTAGATGCCTGAGCCAGCGGACATTGCAATGTGAAAGTGATAGGGAGAGTGAGAGCGCCATCTACCTGCCCAGAGAGAGCACTGCCAATTTTTGCTCTCTTAGGCCCCGGCTGTTGATGGCAAACAGCATGACTGGGATTCGAACTCGCGATCCTCGGGTCATAGTGGTAGTGTCTTTGCCTGCTGAGCCACTCGGGGCCTCAATTACCATTTTTAAATAGTAAGACATTTATGTTACTTTTTATTGCATTCATATGTGATTTCATTTATTGTAATCATGTTTTTAAAATCACATTGTCAAGTAATTTTTTTTTAACAATTTGTGTATGTGCCTATGACTTTTGCAGAGTTCTGTATATCTTCTCTTTCCATTTGCTAGAACACATTGCACTGGTTTGCTCAACTTAGCCCTACTTTTCAGAGAACAGCATACAGCATGCTAATTTACCTGGCGCATAGACCCAGGGGTGGTGCACACCGCGTACACCATCCATAAAGGAACCACAAGTGTGGAGGAGAGTGTGAAGAAGCCTCCAATGGCATAGCCCCACCAAGGGTACTCATATACATTATTGAACTTCAGAGGAGTGTACTTAACCAAGGAGAAGACAAATGTCCCCTGGGAAACAGATAAAGAAAGCAGAGAAAGAGTGGTAATAATGAGGATTAGAAACATGGACGTGAAATTTAGCCATACAGGCTTTACCTCACACCAGATATTGAAGTACTACACAGTAAATCTGCCAGTGTTAAATCAACACTATTAGAGTTAAATTAACACTGAGGGTGTCAAAATGTAACACTCTCAGTGTTAATTTAACTCTAATAGTGTTGATTTAACACTGGCAGATTTACTGTGTACAGTAGATAAAGACACCACCTGTTCTTATCCAGAAAGACAGATGCTGGTGACAGGTGTCACAAACAGATTTGTGAGTGAGTGAGACACTGGAAATGCTGATAACTTTGTTTAGTTCATAGGTAAGATGACCATACATTCATTTTATTTACCCTATGATGGTCCAGCAAAATATTATATACTAGTGCATCTCCAAAAATTAAATTTCATGAAAAAGTTAATATTCATAATTTCATTCAAAAAGGTCAACTTTATACATCTTCTGAAATTTGGAAAACGATGACATTCAGTAATTTTCTGGAAGTTTCCTCTAAATATAACTCACTGTGCAAATAATAGGAGTCACAAATTTCCAGCAGTACTTCATTTGAGGCCAGGGACGATAGCCAATCATGTCCTCAATGCTGTTATACAGACGGTCTGCACCTGCAAGTACAAATAGTTCTTAAACACTATATAACTT